>JADRCG010009139.1:239616-254059 GCA_019844195.1 Rhabdomys dilectus
GTGGGTGCATGTGATTTGCTGCTCTATGTCACGTTTCTTGCCAGACATCTCAAAATTACATCCCTCTGGCATTGCATGTTATATTCATGATAAGTTATTCAATGGCCATGCTTTGTGCACCCACCATAGTTTACTAATGTATTTTATCAAGCCTATAATAGTTTATGTTTTAAAAGAAGTCACTCAAAACTATTAAGCAATAATGAAGGCTTGATAATGTTTATATATAAATTAAAAAGACACAGATACAATATTATTTTGGGCAAGTGTGGCAAATTTTATTAATTGTACTTAAATACTTTTTATGTTTCCTATTAGTGTATATTAATGGCAGTTTTATTAGGACATTTCATCTGCACATATAATATACTTTTATCCTAGTCACCCATGCCACTACTTTCTCTTGTCACCTTTCCATTCCTACTGATTTTCTCTTTTCAACAATTCTACTTTTGTGTCTTTCTATTTTAAACAACCCAATAATTTCAGTTAAAATTATTTACAAGGACAAGAGTCAGGATTTATTAAAGGCATATGGGCAACTTAAAGTTGATTACACCATTGAACAAGATTTATCTTCCTTCCCTAGTATCCATTACTGGTCTATAGACCCAAAAGATGAATGGGCATTTAAGCCAATCTTCCTTGGCCACCCTTAATTTTTTATAGATCTTTAAGTTTTGAGTATTGGGTTTTTTTTCAGCATTTTGTGTCTTTATTATCTAGGTTTAGATTGTGCTGTTTCTCTTAATTTCTTACGTTCTTTCTTTCTTTCATTTTTTTATCTTTAATCATTTTTACACTCCAGTCATCATTACCCACCTTTTATTCTGCCTTCCAACAGTTTCTCATCCTATTCATCCTCCCCCAGCTCCAAGAGAATGTTCCCACACCCCACACACACAATGGCAGGCTTCCCCATTCCCTGGTGCCTCAGGACTCTCAAGGGTTAGGTGCATCTTCTCTCACTGAGTTCAGACCAGACAGTCCTCTGCTTTATTTGTGTTGAGGGCCTCAGATCAGCTAGTGTATGCTGCCTGGATAGTGGCTCAGAGTCTGAGAGATCTTGGGGATCCAGGTTTGTTGAGACTCATCAGTCTTCCTATGGGGTCACCCTCCTTCATAACTTCTTCCAGCCTTTCCCTAATTCAACTGCAGGGGTCTCTGACTTCAGTTCATTTGGTTGGATATTTTTTTAAAAACTTATTTAAATTTTGTTATAAAAAATCAGCAAATAAAAAAATCATACATCAAAATTAACCAGATCCAAACTCTATTCATCTCAATAAACTTCTGTGCAGATAGCACAATCATTCTGAAGATGGCAAGCATTAACTTGGATTTTATATTTGAATTATCAAAGATATTTTATTCACTTATCTATCACCTGAAAATAAAAAGTTCATGTCAGAGTTAAGCCCCAGCAAAACAGTTAGCTTTACATCCTCTTCCATGACTCATGTTCCCATTACCTGCATTCAGTCCTTGTGCTCTAATATTGTTGTCCATTTCTGTATGTCATAGTGTACCCACATGTACATGTGTTTACATGTACACAACACCAAACACATATATATACACAGAGAGAGACAGCGAGAGGAAGACAGAGAGAGACAGAGAGAGACAGAGAGACAGAGAGACAAAGAGAGATATAGAGACACAGACAGACATATATAGAGAGAGACAGAGATAGGGACAGAGAGACAGAGAGAGACAGAGAGAGACAGAGGGACTATAGACCAGGATCTATATATAAGGGAGAACACCTGTTAATATTCTTTCTGAAGTTGTGTGACCACTGTTAATATATATCCTAAGTTCGTCATTTTTCTATAAACTATGTGACTTCATTTTTCTTTTAGAGCTGAATAATATTCTACTTTGTATATGTGCCACATTTTCATTGTTCATTAACCAGCTGATGGACAATTTACTTGCTGTAGTGAGTGGAACAGTAGAGCATCAGAAACAGAGTAGTGCAGATACCTCTGTGGTAGTGTGTGAAGTTCTCTGGGTATCCATCCAGGAGTGAAATATCTGGGTGAAATGGTAGTCCTATTTGAGAAATTGTTAAGAAACTTCCAATCTGATTTCTACAATAGCTGCACTGATTTGTACTCACACCAAGAGTAAATAAGAGTGTCTCTCTTCTACATGCTGGCATTTGTTCCTGATGACACCATTCTGACCCGGGTAAGGTGGTATGCCAAAGGAGTTTTCATTTGTATTGCTCTGATGGCTAGCTATATTGAATAAATTCAAAAGTAGTTATTTAATCATACGTGTTTTTTTAAACTGTCAATAGAATTGATTTTCCCAATTGTTAACTGATACTTTGACTCCCTTGATATTTAATTTCAGCAATTCTTTTTGAATTCTGGATATTAGCCCCTTGTCTGTAGAATAGCTGGTAGAGCTCTTTTCCCATTCCGTAGGCTGTTCGCTGCAATGATAGTTTTGGTGTTGTACAGAACCTTTTCATTTTCAGGTATATATTTCCATCTTTTGATGCTCTGGTTAGTTTTTGTGCTACTAGCAATCTGTCTACAGAGTCCTCGCCAACTGCAGTGTCTGGGAAAATATTCCCTATTGCCTGCTTCATTCTACTAGAAGTTTCAGGGTTTCCAGTTTGAAATTAAGGTCTTCAATCTATTTGTAATTGTATAATGTCATTCTCCTGAAGACAAACAATCAGCATCATTTGTTAAATAAGCCACATTTTCCTCTCTGTGCTTTTCCCTCCTTTAGCAAAATTAAGTGAACAGAGCTTTGTCATTTTATGTATTGTTCCATTGGTCAAAGAAATCATTTGCTTACAGAGGGAAGAAGAGCTGATGTAATAGATGTCCCATGAGAGCAAAGCCCAAAGGCACCTCTCGGCATCTGCTATGTGTAGATAAGAGCCTTGATGGGCAGACCTGGAGCAGCAAGCTGAGAAGACTCTGGTGTAAATCCACTTTACTTTGCTGTTTGGTTGAGTGGTGAGTGCTCATAACATCACATTGTCTTAGAATATAATATGGCTTTAAGGCCTATAGCATACTTAAACCAATAATGTTCCAAGAGCCAGAACTCAAAAGGGGTTGTAAATAAGAATGACTCTAACAGAAGCTTCCAATTTTTAGTATAAAAAAGCTCAAAAATTCATCAGTATTCATTCAATAAAGAATAAAATACATTCACCTAAAAAAGACAGGAAGCCAAGCATCCACACAGAATTCAGATTGTCAAAACAGAATCCCAGTTGCTACACTGGAATTATAGAGAAAAGCCCCACTATTGGAAGAACCAGCAAGTGGGATAAATTTATAGTTTTAAGTGATTGGAAGAAAAGCTTTGGATCAGGAAAACTAGTGATGCCTTTGCACTATAAACAATTACAAGAGACACACAGGGCATACAGAGTCTTTGTCAAGGACATGAGAGAGACATAGGCTGCAGTTGCAGTCGTGTGCTCCTCACTAGTTATTTTTTCCCTACCTAATAAAGAGTAACAAATGGCACCTGACTCATAGGGGTTCTCATATAATTAAATAAAATGATAGGTATAAAGAACTCAATGCATTATCTAAGGAAAAGCCTGAGTTTTAATTCTTGTTAACACTAAAAATTAAGACATTTTTTAAAAAATGCCAAGTTTTTAAAGTATTCAGATTTTTTTCTTTATCAGGCACAGAGCTTAGAAATAAATAGACTGTAGCATTCTGATTATAAATAAGGCTAATAAGAAATTTATTATATTTTAGATTAATGTAGAACTTTGCCAAGTTTATCACTCACCCTTAAAGAAAATGTATTATTTTCATGTCCCCTGCTTACCAGATTATGAGTGCCACAGATAAGTTGAGTGGTGAGTGCTCATAGCATCACATTGTCTTATAATATAATATGGCTTTAAGGCTTGTAGCATACTTATACCAATAATGTTCCAAGAGCCAGAACTCAAAAGGGGTTGTAAATAAGAATGACTCTAACAGAAGCTTAGAATTTTTAGTATACAAAGCTCAGAAATTCATCAATATTCATTCAATAAAGAGTAAAATGCATTTACCTCAAAAAGACAGGAAGGTAAGCATCCACAAATACAGAATTCAGATTGTCAAAACAGAATCCCAGTTGCTACACTGGAATTATAGAGAAAACCTCCACTATTGGAAGAACTGGCAAGTGGGATAAATTTATAGTTTTAAGTGATTGGAAGAAAAGCTTTGGATCAGGAAAACTAGTGATGCCTATGCACTATAAGCAATTACAAGAGATGCACAGGGCATACAGGGTCTTTGTCAAGGACATGAGAGAGACATAGGCTGCAGTTGCAGTCATGTGCTCCTCACTAGTTATTTTCTCCCTAACTAATAAAGAGTAAAAAATGGTACCTGACTCATAGGGGTTCTCATATAATTAAATAAAATGATAGGTATAAAGAACTCAATGCATTATCTGAGAAAAAGCCTATCTGAGTTTTAATTCCTGTTAATAGTAAAAATTAAGACATTCTTTCAAAAATGCCAAGTTTTAAATATTCAGATTTTTTTCTTTATCAGGCACAGAGCTTAGAAATAAATAGACTGTAGCATTCTGATTATAAATAAGGCTAATAAGAAATTTATTATATTTTAGATTAGTGTAGAACTTTGCCAAGTTTATCACTCACCCTTAAAGAAAATGTATTATTTTGGTATCCCCTGCTTACCAGACTATGAGTGCAAGATAAGTAGATGTTTTGGAATTCACACAAAAAATATTGCAAACTTATTGGAAGATAATTAAAAAATCTTTAACGTAAGAATTGCAAATTATCTAGTATGCTGTAAGAAATCTTAATTTGTCTCTAACTTTCTATTTCTATCTCTTTGTCTCTCTGTTTCTCCTTGTCTCTCTGTCTCTCTTTTTCTGTCTTTCTCTCTGTCTCTGTTTTTCTCTGTGTCTGTGTCTGTGTCTGTGTCTGTGTCTGTGTCTGTGTCTGTCTGTCTGTCTGTCTCTCTGTCTGTCTCTCTCTCTCTCTTTCTCTCTCTCTCTCTCTCTCTCTCTCTGTGTGTGTGTGTGTGTATTTTTAAAATATCCACCCCCCCCTCTTTTTTTCTACCCTCTCAGAACAAAAGCCCAGGCCATGTCTTATTTGAACAGCTCCTGGTTTTCCTAGACAGAAATTGACAAAGTGTCTTTGTCTTACTTCCTCTGGGTGAATGCTGATTGGTGGGTTTTGCTACCAAGAATCCAACTATTGTTACATCATTTGACCCATTTTAGTCAGAAATTGTACTGATATGTTGTGTGCTGACTAACTTAACCAGGGAGGACAATGTATAAATTTTCCATACTAAATATCAAAATAACAGTCATTCTTGATACCTTTTTTACAGCAGCATCAATATTTATGTATCCAACAATAGAATACAACAGAATACAATTTCTTTGTAACAAGTAATTTTAGTATATTAGCTAAGCTGAAAATTATCACATAATTGGCAAAGCTCAGATTCAAACAGCATATTATTCTCATATATGTTCACAATGACATATTGAGAAATTTCTTGAACTTTGGCTTCTGTTTTTAAATTTTTACATTATAAATAATGCTTGGATGTGAAGACTGAATGAGATACCAGATGTGAAGCAGCTCATATGTGTTACAGTGTCATGAGCATCAGTGTCTGACCATTTCACTCTCCAGTCTTCTCTTTAAGAACTTGTTACACTTCCTCCTCTTTCCAAGATTTAGTATCTAAGAAAACACAAATAATAGTATTTATCTACTTACTATTTATATACATATTTCCATACATATTTCACATATGATAGGTTAGCAATCTTAGAATTGTATTGTTATATTTTTCTCTTTTATTTGTTTATATATAGTTTGTATGTATATACATACATACAAAATGGTTTATTTTAATATTTTATAAATAATAATTGTAGCCTGATGCTAAACCCAAGGAAATGACCATTAATCTTAGCCCACTAGAAGCCAGGAGACAATTTCCAAGAAATGAAAATCAATACCATTTAGTTGTTCTATGTGATAGGAGATAGGATGTGTCCTATTCAATAAGTTGAAGTGTATGCTATTCAATATAATCAGATATGTATATGCCAGAAACTGTGCTCAGTCATGAAAATGTCACACTCACTTTAGTAGGAACTATTCTTTAACTATTCTTTAGCCAACATTATTGGCTACTATGAAAAGAAGACACATACACAGCAATCACATGACCATTGTGGTGCTGTAATATAGTAAAGTAAGTGGCAATTGGAGTACATGGTCCCTGCTTGGAGTAATCCAGAACAAAGGCTTTCATGAACAAGCCACTCCTGAGATCCTCCAATTTTAATGGCAAAGGAGCAAGTCATGCTGTCCTGAAAGGACCATTTTAGAGGAGAGGGAGTGGCTAGTACCAAGATCATGAAATGTCCTCTGCTTCATTCTCTTGAGAGGATAGCTCGGCTCTCCTACAACAGGGTTTCAGTGACTCATTATGGAAAAGGAACAATACAAAATCTTGCGATCTGCTATTAATTGTGTTGTATCTAACTGAAAGAAGCCCTCACGTTCTTTACATCAAAAAGTAAGTGCTGTGAGATATATATATATATGAGATTATTATATATATAATAATAATTAATATATTATCTCATATATATATGAGATTCATTTTCCTTGATGAAATTAAATTTAAAAATCTCAAACACATGCTGTTAATTAAGTTGCCTTTGAAAATTTTCTACATCTGAAGAGGTCTTCCTGTCTTATGTTGCCAGAAAATTATTTTGAGTACTGACCCCACTCATCCTCAATACTTTGCCTCTAGCTTGGTACCTGATAAACTACTATCTGTGGATTTAACACATCAGTATATGTGAGATGACTTATTATACCCTAAGAAACATATATCATATATGACATATATTTATCTTTCAAATCTTCTAGCCTCTTGTTCCTTCCCTTTTCCCTTCTTCTCTCCCTCCTTCCCTCAAGTACCCCTATTTTTCAAGCAGAAGAAAATGAGTTATTCTGGAGTCCTGCATAACTATGTGAGTTTTCACATGATAGGAACAAAGCTTGATATAGCAAAGGAAATAAATCTGCAAGCTGTTACCCTTTATGTGTTTCCCATGAACTTGGAATAGAGTCATAGGATTACTTGAGGCAGTGATTACATTCTTATTGCCAAATACCAGGAACCAACTCTTTCATACTTGACTTAAAAGAAAGGTCTTATTCTTTGGTTTTTAACTGCATTTTCTCTGTCTCTCGGGCATATGTGGTAAAAGGAAGGAAGATAAACAAAGCAAGACAAGTTCATGTTGGAAGTGCCACTTCAGATCTCCAAGTAGATGCTTGTGAAGTCTTCTGTCATGTCCATTCTCAATTCTTCAGAAATTGAGATCACCACCTTCTTCCTGATTGGAATCCCGGGCCTAGAGTATGCTCATGTGTGGATCTCCATTCCCATCTGCCTCATGTACCTGGTGGCCATCCTGGGCAACTGTACCATCCTCTTTGTCATCAGGACTGAACCCTCACTCCATGCTCCCATGTACTATTTCCTTTCCATGCTGGCCATCTCTGACTTGGGCCTGTCCCTCTCCTCCCTCCCCACCATGCTCCGGATCTTTGTGTTCAACGCCACAGGAATCTCCCCAAATGCCTGCTTTGCTCAAGAATTCTTTATCCATGGCTTCACAGACATGGAGTCCTCAGTGCTTCTGATCATGTCTTTTGACCGCTTTTTGGCCATACGCAACCCACTTAGATACAGCTCTATCCTCACCAGTACAAGAGTTGCCAAAATGGGACTGGTGTTTCTCATTAAAAGCATGCTCCTAGTGCTTCCATTTCCTTTCACTCTGAAAAGACTGGCATATTGCCGGAAAAGCCTCCTTTCTCACTCCTATTGTCTCCATCAGGATGTCATGAAGCTGGCCTGCTCTGACAACACAGTCAACTTTTTCTATGGGTTCTTTGTTGCACTCTGTATGATGTCAGACAGTATGTTTATTGCTGTCTCCTATGTATTCATCCTGAAGACTGTGATGGGCATCGGATCCCATAAAGAGCGCCTCAAGGCCCTCAATACCTGTGTCTCCCACATCTGTGCTGTGCTAATCTTCTATGTACCCATCATTGCTTTAGCATCCATGCACCGCTTTGGCAAGCACAAGTCACCTATGGCCATGATCCTTATTGCTGACATCTTCTTGCTAGTGCCACCTCTGATGAACCCCATTGTGTACTGTGTAAAGACACGGCAAATTCGTGAGAAGGTTCTAGGAAAATTAGGTCTAAAATAAAATTATGGCTGGGTTGGGCAGAAACCTGGGTCAGATTGCTCAAGATGACAGAGAAAATAATTTCTTTCGAAGCAAAGTATTTTCAAGAATTCATCAATATCATTTTCTCAGACAAGTTCTAAGCAGGAAAAATTCTTTTAAATACCAACAAGAGGCCTACTCCAGTGGTCTGGATATAAACTCACCATTATCTATTGTAATCATTTTTATAATTAATACAACCAGTAGTCTGAATACTATATGAGCAGAGGATTCACATGGGAATTGACAGGTGGACGGAGAAGAGTTATATAATATCATTGAGTTATATAATATCATTGAAACTGAGTTCACACATTTATATATTTTGGCTTCACTCTTTACAGAATGAAGTAGTTATTGTCTGATTGAAAATAATGAATATGAAAGTACTTGAGAATTATAGTGTGCTATTATTCCAATTTAATTTAATTTGAGGTTTTATTTTAGATGATTTTCCTTCTCTCCTATATATTTTTCTTTTTTAAAAAACAATCTTTCTCTACATTATTTCTGAGCTGCTAGCATAATGGTCAAAATAAGGACAAAGAGGGAAGACTTCAATATTAGTAAGAATTAGAGAAGTTGCAAACAATTATATGGCATTGAAAAATAACTGGTATTTTCATTGCCTGGTTTAAAACATCTATTATAAAATGAGGGATTTTGTAGGTTTTTAAAAATACTTCATATGTCAGGTTGTGATATAATCAAATAACCCATTGAACTAGAACTGTTTTTTCAAATAATTGAAGAAATTTGTATATTAGTAGCAGAAATTCATGTGTGTGTGTGTGTGTGTGTGTGTGTGTGTGCGTGTTAAAGAATCTTTTCCATATTTAAACAAGATAAGCAGCTAACTAAAGAGGACTAGGTCTCTCAAATAATTTTCTTGTTTCCTGTTCTGCTTTTATTTGTGAATATTCACTACTAAAAAAGGTATAATAATATTTAAGATAATTCAATGCTTAAATTTTTGTATATGAATTGAAAGAAAATAATTGTCAATAACTGTTTATGTTTTTTCCAGGGATATAAAAAATAATTTTATTAATTCCATTGCTATTAATTTATTATTCCACTATCAATTGCAATGGCTGGAAATAAGAAGAAAGAATACTCTTTATTATTATTAAATTGTTTCTCAGATTAGATTTTGGATTTGCACACTGAATTTGTGAAATAACACTGATTTCCTTAATATTGTATGTTATTCTTTTGGTGTTATGCTTGTTTGTTTATCAATACATTAATATTTTACAATAATGTTTTAAGTTGAATACCTTTCATAGTTTTATTAGTATAATTATTATAAATTATATTAATTTTTATAAGCAATGAATTTCATTATGGCCTATTCATAAATATCTAAAGTATGATTTGCTCACATTTAACCAAGTGGTTTCCATAACCACCTCCAGCTAGATCTTTTTCTCCTCCTGTATTGTTTCTTTTGTATTCATTTGTTTTCTTTGATTTTTTTACATTTTTTAAAAATTATTTATTTACTTTAAGCTCCAAATTTTATTCCCTTCCTGGTTCACTTTCTGACTGTTCTACATCCCATACCTCCTACCCGCCCCCTTGCCTCCACAAGGATGTCCCCACCACCCATCCCACCAGACCTCTAAACTCCTTGGGGCTGCCAGTTTCCTGAGGGTTAGGTGCATCTTCTCTGACTAAACCCAGACCCAGCAGTCCTCTGCTGTATATGTGTTCGGGGCCTCATATCAGCTGGTATATGCTGCCTGGTTGGTGGTCCAGTGTTTGAGAGATCTCAGGGATCCAGATTAATTGAAATTGCTGGTCCTCCTACAGGGTCTCCCTCCTCCTCAGCTTCTTTCAGCTTTTCCCTAATTCAACCACAGGAGTCAGCAGCTTTTGATCATTGGTTGGGCACAAAAATCTGCATCTGACTCTTTCAGCTGCTTGTTGGGTCTTTTCAAGGGCAGTCATGATAGGTCCTTTTTGTGAGTGTTCCTTAGCCTTAGTAATAGTGAGGCCTTGGGACCTCCTCTTGAGTTGGATCCTACTTTGGCTCTGTCGGGTTTTTTTAAGAAAAATTTACTTTCTACACATGAGACTTATTATGATAGTTGCCTCTTTGAGTCTTCTTTGCTTAGATTAACATGAGAACGCTATTCTATCAATTTTCATGCTGATGACATGATTTTATTCTCTATGGCTGACTAGTGTTTTATCATCTATTCAAATACACATTTTCTTTTTTTACAGTGCATTATGCCCCTCCTGGTCTGCCCTTCTGATGGTTTCTCATCCCATACCTCCTCCCATATCTCCAAGAGAATGTCCCCACCCACCCCACCCTACCAAACCTTTCCACTCCCTGGAGCCTCAAGTCTCTCAATGGTTACCTGCATCTTCTCTCACTGGGGCCAGACACAGCAGTCCTCTGCTATACACAGGTTGGACCCATATCAGCTGGTGTATGCTGTTTGGTTTACTTAGGTTGTACTTGCAAGTAATTTTTGTTCCAAAGAACCATTTTGAAAGAGTCATTCTTAAACTATTAAATATGCCTGATTTTATGACCATGTAAGTTAACTCAAGAAGTTACTGTTGGCTATCTGACCATGGCTGACACCCGTGGCTTAGCCTGTGTGCCTCTTCCTAGGTTAGCCTGCTCAGTTCTTTCTCAGTGATCCCAAACATTCTCCACAATGTTATGCCACAACACTTAACTTCATCTTTCTAATTTGAATTTTGTTTCAATTGAATAATTAGGCAAGTCAAATTTTCTACTGTAGATCCAGTGATTGGGAAAAACATTAATCAGATGGAATAATGGGATACATACACGGAGATTATCGAATTCATTAAATATTGTGGTGGGGATTAAACTGAGGGCCTTTTGGAAGGGAGATGAACATTTATCACTGACCTCCATTCTCATATTTAGATTTTCTTTTTTTTTTCTTCCTTTCTGTTGACTTGCTTTCATAGTGATATGAAGCTCTATGTAGGCTCCTGGGTGAGAAGGCATAGTAATTATTTTACTTAGCTGCAACCTCTTTTATTTAGCTGCAACCTCTTGGTCTTGATAATAAGTATTTTCTCCAAATTTTAAGGATCATGAGCATAACATGTTATTCTTTTTTTATCGGATATTCTATGTATTTACATTTCAAGTGTTATCTCCTTTCCTTGTGGTTTCCCCTCTGGAACCTCCGTCCCATTCCACCTCCCCCTACTTCTATGAGGGTGGTACCCCTCTCATCCTTCCACTACCACCTCACCTCTAGATTTTCCCAACACTGGAGAATCGAGCCTTCACAGGACCAAGAGCTTCTCCTCCTATTGATGCCCCACAAGGCCATCATCTGCTATATGTGACTGGAGCCATGGGTCCCTCCATGTGTACTCTTTGGTTGGAGGTTGAGTCCCTAGGAGCTGTGGAGGGGTCTGGTTGATTGATATTATTGTTCTTCCTATGGGGTTGCAAACCTCTTTAGCTCCTTCAGTTCTTTCTCTAACTTCTCCATTGGAGTCCCCATACTCAGTGCAATGGTTGGCTATGAGCATCTGCCTCTTATTTGTCAGGATCTGTCAGAGCCTTTCAGGAGACAGCTATATCAGGCTTCTGTCAGCAAACACTTTTTGGCATTCACAGTAGTGTCTGGGTTTGATGCTGAACCATCACACTCATTTTGGAAAAGCCATATTGTTACAAGTATGAGGTCGGTAGCTTAATCTTAAATTCATTCAATTTGCACTTAAAATACCACACATTCTGTATCATAATGTAAACACATTGTCATGTAAGAACCAAGAAAATGTTTATATCCTTTCTAATTTTTATTCTGTGTTCAGAAATTTAAATCCCTATCAGCTAAGCTATTTCTGCCCCAGAAGAATAAATCGGCTAAAGCAAATCTTTTCCCCTCAGCCTTTTTTTAGAGAGCCCAGACTTTTCCGATCAGGTTTACAATACAAATTCATTTAGAATTTACCCAAGTAATTAAAAAACTGAATGTACAAAAGTATATGAATGAACAAACAATAAAAACAAATAGAAACTCAGTTTAAGCTGAGTGTGATAATGACATTTATTAAGAAGCTATAAATCTTTGTGTTTCCTTAGCAAATCAGTGAGGAGAACAAGCAAATAAACTTCAATATGTTACTGAAGACTGTAAGCTCAACATGGTGATAAATATCACATGATAGAGATAGATTGGCTAATCAGATAACACAAGACAAAATCAATCTTTTTGAGTATTACAACTGTAGCTCTGATATTTTTGTCACATGAAAATAAACAAAGTATGTTGACTACAGAGATAACTTTCAGTTTTATTTAGACTAAGAACAACTCTAATAAGTATGAGAAGTTTTGTGTAAAAGAGAACAACTTTTAAGGTACTATAATTAAGCAATGGATGGTTATAGATTATGATTACCAGGTCCAGGCACTGGACTCTGAGTCCATTGATATCAAGATATTTGGTCTAAGTATGTGAAAGATGAGTCCATTGATTATTCCTGTTCCACAGTAAGAAGTTGAAGCTTAAAAAACAATTTAAAACCTTTTTCAAAGACCTAGAATTCTAAAGCATCTAGACATTGAATCTGAGCCCAGAAACTACAAATGCAAAGCATACAACTTTAGACACTACATAAGACTTTCCAAAATTTTGAAATCTTCTAAAAGCAGGACTTCAATTTCTTACAATCTAAAAAGATAATGGTTGGTGTCATGAAATACATGCTTGTAAGAATTTATGTTAGTATCTACTGTACTACTAAAAGCAATAACTAGTAACATTAATTATGATTAAATACATATCACACTGTATTAACTAACTGATATTCACTAAATTAAAAGTTAGTGGTTACCTAAAGATGTAGGTCAACTATCAAACATCTTCCAGTCTGGTGTTGGAAAGAACATTAAATTAATAATTAAGTTTACTGACTGAATGTGGTCATTTTCAGCACACATAAATGAAGAACAAATTGCTTATTCTGATGGAACATGAACTGGGTGAAATATCTAAAGCACTTGAATATTTTGCCTAAAGAAAACCTAATACAAATAATTTTAATTGTAAATAATGTGACTATTGCTTGGTAATTATTAACTGAAAAAATATATATAGTGAGCTAAGCAGAGCAGAATTACTAAGCGAGCAGTGTTTCTGCAGAACTATGGGATTTCCCAGAAAACTGAGGCACACAGAAAAGTTTAACGCTAGTATTACCTATTTTGTAAAGAAACCGAAGGTTTGGATCAGAAAATCTTGCCTAACTATGTTCAGTCACAGATTATTGCAGGTGGGAAAAAAGTTTTATAATTCCATGAGTGGAAGAAGAGTTTAGAAATTCTACTGTCCCAACAACACTGTACCCAAAGCAATTTCATTACAAAACAAATATCTTTCATTAAGGTGGTCTCTTGATTTTAGAATTTCATCAAAATGATTGGTTATACACAGCACAGAATTCCTCATTAAGCATCACTGAAGTTCCTGTCCAATGCTGCTTTGTCCCGTGCAATAAAGGGCAGAGGCAACTAGTTTGTCAGAAGGCAAAGAACACTTTCAAACAAAGGCTACTGTATGGAGGCTGAGTCTGCACTAAGGAGGAGCTGGAGACTAAGAATAAGAACCTATCCTAGCATCCTAGACCATGCAGCAACAATAATGGCTATATGTACTGCTATGTATTGTACTAAAGGGAAATATACAAGCAGTTTATATTATAAAGGCAACATCTTTGTTAAGAAAGTAAAAGGGATTAACAAAAGAAGTATAAGGGTCCCAGTGCAAGGAAATAGGACTATGACACAAAGTGAAGTAAGTGTGTAAGATTTTTCTAGATTTGTTAATTACACATTTCTTCCTGTGCCTTTCGCACATACAAGTAACTTTTCCTTTCACCAGCATGGGTGAAAAAGAAAAACCCCATCACTCCGTGGAGAATATGAGCCTCACTGAGGGAAAAGAAAAGTTTATTTAGTCAAACACAAAAATACAAATAATACCATTTGTTTCTGCTCTAAATAGTCCTGCTTTACAGCAAGATAGGAATTCCACTGGAAGGATTTTAAGGATCTATGGTGTGTGTGTGTGTGTGTGTGTGTGTGTGTGTGTGTGTGTGTGTGTGT
>JADRCG010009139.1:254069-264642 GCA_019844195.1 Rhabdomys dilectus
TGTGTGTGTGTGTGTGTGTGTGTGTGTGTGTGTGTGTGTGTGTGTGTAAATATATGCTGTGGTATAAGTCTAGGTCAGAAAGCAGTTCACTGGTGTTAGTTCTCTTTTCCCTGGATTGGGTCCAGTGGATAAAACCCAGGTCCTCACACTCAATAGCAGATCTCACTAGCCATAAAATTATCATTTTGCAAATGAGATTCCATGTAAATCATTGAAATATTATTTTACATATTTGTTCATAAATTTGCTTTGAAATGTGTTTCTAAAGCCCTCATAAACTCAAAGACATGTGATTCTTCTCTCCTGTAATCAAGTTGGATTTTCTTTACTAACCATCATGCCTGAGGATAACTAATCAATAATCTTCTTCTTTAGTCACAAGTCATGTACTAGACAATTGTCTCCTTCTATCCCACCTTCCTCTAAGGCTCCTCATACTGTAGCCCCTTGAACCCTTGAATCGGAAAAGCCGGAATATGGCTTGGCGAATAACCTTGGTCTTCAAGCTGTAAATGATGGGATTCAGCACAGGTGGCAAGAGCAGATACATATTGGCCAAAATACTACAGATCACCCTGGGGGTAGAACTGAAGAGACGGTGTGCCAAAGACAGGGTGATCATTGGTACATAGAAAATGGTCACAGCACAGATGTGACAAACACATGTGTTAAGAGCTTTCTGTTGTTTTTGAGGGGCCACGATGTTCAGAACAGTGCGAAGGATCAGGACATAAGAAAAAAGAATAAACATTAAGTCAGTGCCATTCAGGTAGAGCTGAAGAAACATTCCCCAGAAACTGCTGATCCAGGGGTTGGTGTATGTGAATTTGATTATATCTGGATGGAAGCAAAATGGATGAGAAAGCTCTTGGCCTCCTTGGAAGGACACACTCTTCACAAACATAATTGAGGGAAACATGAAAACCACCTGTCTTATACAGATGATCAGTCCAATCACAAAGCTCATCATGTCTGTGAGGAAAGTAGCATACTTCAGAGGGCTGCAGATGGCTAAGTAGCGGTCAAAAGCCATGGCTACCAACACTGAAGACTCCAGGAATGAAAAGCTATGCACAAAGAACATTTGAATGAGGCACACATTAATGCTGATTTCCCGGGCGTGAAACCAAAGAACACCAAGGACTGTGGGAAGGGTTGTGATGGTCAGACCTAGATCAACAACAGACAGCATGGAGAGAAAATAGTACATGGGCTTGTGGAGACTCCGTTCAATGATAATGACAAACAAAATAATACTGTTTCCCAAGAGTGCAATGGTGTAGAGACCACAAACAGGAATGGAGATCCAGATGTGAGCAACTTCCAGTCCAGGAAAGGCTGTAAGGAGGAAGCTGGAGGAGGAGGACGAGGACGAGGAGGAGGAGAACGTGGTGTTATTGAAGATCAGCATAGTGAGTTGAAGACACACTCTGAAAAAAAATGGCAGTAATACTATTTGTCATCAGATCCTTCTTATAAACTCCAATATTTTTGTACATCTTTCTTAAATTACACAACTGTATTCTTTCTGTTTTTAGAACTCCTCAACCTCTATAATATGAAGGCATTAAAACCTCTTGATATAAATTCTACAGCTCATTAAACCATTTTTGCTAGTGCCTGGCTCTATTTTTTTGACTCCAATGTCATTAGATATAGCTATCACTTGCATCTTATGCTCTCTCTATCTTTAAAACTCATGTGTTGAGCTCCTGGTTCCAAGTATAGCATTGTTTATAGTGAAGCTTTTGAAATTGATTAATCATAAAATCTCTAAAATCATGGATGTATTAATCTATTTAGCTTAATATGATATAAAGAAATCTAAAAAATCAGGTCATGGGATCTACTTGAAACAAGTTAGTCATTAAAGGGTGTGCCATAGAAGAATGCACTTTTATCCCTGCCTCTTCCTCTTTTTCTCTGTCCCCTAGTTGCTATCAAATGAGCAATTTTCTTTTGCCTTGGTCTTCCACCATGGTATGCTGCCTCACCACAGCCATAAACAACCAAGTCAAGTACCATGGACTAAACCCATAAAATGAAATGAGCCTTTCCCTTGTATAAATTATTTCTCCTGTCTTCCTAGGTTCATTCACACCTTATTTTTCAGATTAGTCTTTAAAATCTTATAGGCATATATATCACACAAGTGTAGACTATGAAATAAGAACAGTCATGTTATAACCTGATAGGCTTTTGCACTGAGTCACTAAACTGAGCTGTTCCAGAGTACTAGAGAAGTACATTGGAGTCATACTACCACTTTGAATACTCTCCACAAGATTACCCTGTTTGTATGTTTTAAGATGTTGCTGTGCAGATGACTCCTTGTACCTGAATCATGTGTCACCCTCTCCTCATAGTCTCCTTGTCTATTTTTGGTATCATAGATTATTTCTGTCCTATATTGAAATAATTCCAATGTCTTCCTTTTTCCACCACACATTATTTCTAAGATGCTCTCCTTGCTCTTTGTTTCTGTTTCTGTGTGCATCTTCCAACACTACTGAATCAGGTAGCCCCTGTTCTTTCTTCCCAATTACACTTTGCTTGCTGTTGAGATCTGTCATGTGACTTGAACCTACATACTGTGAGTATACTGTTCTGGAGCCCTGTAAAGATTTTTGAACATCATTCTAGAAGATTTGGAAGAATTATCATTTTTTCTACATGTCTCACAAACCAAAATAAAAGAGACTAGTGGTTTCTAATTACTGCGCAAGTCTCTATTCAACCAACCAGGCTGGAAGTAACATTGGCCGATATAAGAGGCAAGAAACAATGACTAAGATAAGACCCACTCCACTCTATTATTTAGTAACTTAAAGGTTTGCAGCACTACTTCCAGCATCAACACTGATAAAGCCCAAACTCTGAAGTTCCCAGACACTGGTTTTTTCCAATTACCAACACTCTTGCATTTTTTCCACAATCTACAACATACTTTAATAACTCCAGAGCATCGTAAACTGAAAATTCTCCTCTGTTGATAAATTTTGAGGCCAAAATGTTTGGGCATTGGTTTAGATTTTTAATTATAAGTTAGAAATGACATTGAGAATAGTATAAGCAAGAGACAGCCTTTCAATCTGGAGTGTTAATTTCTTGATACATATGGCATATGTGTCTTACATCTCTCAGTACAAGCTAGTGATACAAGATATGGAATAATAAAAAGCCTTGATTAATAATACTGATTACAGGATAATAATGGCCATAAAAAGAGATTTCTGATGTTATATTCATTTTCTCTTTCTTATTTTTGTACTTGCCCTCTCTTTCTTTGTCTCAGTAACTATCAGAATCTAATAATCTCTCCTTTTTTCAACCACATTAACCATCTTCTGAGATTTTCTTGAGTTTCTTTCCATTTCTCACTCTAATTTTTTACCCTTCAATCCCTTCCCTTGTGCACACTCCACTTACCTGGTCACATCTCTTGAGCCTCTTCCCATAGCAGAGATCTAAACAGTTCCCAAGAAGGGGACTATATAGAGAGTCTCATAGAGTCACCAGGTAACAGTAATCTTGATTATTGAAGTACACTAAATAAAACAAGATTGATGAGATCAATATGAGATGTTCCCCCAAAGCAGCTCAGACTCAATACAATGCTTTCAGGCTCAAACAAGCTCCATCTATCAAAGCCGGGAGCAAAGGTCTGGCCTGGAGGCTACCTGTAATAGGTGTCTACAAAAACAACCTGCTTGTATTAGATAACTGCATCCATTTCTCTTCACCCAGCCTTGGGCAACAGATTCTTAGCCAAATAAGCTCTCTTAAATTAATTAGGACAGAATTGAAAAAATAATCCTTCTCTACTATGATGGTAATGTATCTTTTGTCTGACAGGTTCTAATACTCACTAGCAAGCCCCTGTTATACAGGAACCCTTCCTGAGAGCCCATACTAGTTGAGTTACACATGCTTTTTAACCTAGCTCCTAAATATGAAAAATTTAAAATAAGTTAAGTACAGAAACTATGCTATACCTTTAAAATATATTGTTATATGCATCATAATCAACCTAGTGAATTAAGGGGTAGTCTCCATTTTTTTACACAGCTGAGGAAATTAACAGCAGAAGGAGGTTTTGAGTAACTTTATCTAAAAGCTAACACATTATAGAGTTGGAATTTAAATGCATGCCTTATGGCAAAGTTCTGGAATTCACTCAATCCACTACAACAAACTTTCCAGTAAACTGTTTTATTCACATTATTGGTAAATATGGTTTCAATCTTTTATTCTCATTGAGCCATCCTATAGATCTGATTCCAACCTATTTTGACTAGAATTCATCTTTCTGTTGCTGGTACTAAAACAATAATCTTTACAATAGCTAATTTTCCCTGGATGAAAATTTTAAAATTTTCATACTCATATTTTTATAATCTTTGCATAATGAGTACATAATAAAAGGGTTTATCACAGTACATAGAGATTAATACTTTCATATATTACAAATTGAGAAATGCTTCTATTTGTATGCAAATGCATTTCCCAGGGATAGTAAAGTTTCAAAAGAGACTTATAATGTTACTTGAATTCAGAAAAAAAAGAAAACATTTTTTAAAAAAACTGTGTCTTAACATAGTAGTAGCTTTCTTATATACAAACTACTAAGAGATGGAAGGAAATCAGTGAAACAACACCTTTTATACTATCCTCAACAATACATGAAGAGCTTGGGTAATTCTACCCAAGTAAGTGAAAGACTTGTATGATAAAGCTTTTAGACATTAAAGAAAGAAACTAAAGGCAAAATAAGAGAATGAGAAGATCTCTCATTCTCATGTATCAGTAGGATTAACATAATCAAAATACCCATACTACTTAAAGCAATCTATGAATTCCATGCAAATCCCATCAAAATTCCAACACAATTCTTTACAGATCTCGACAGCACAATTCTCACCTTCATACAGAAATGCAGAAAACTGAGGGTAGAAAGCAATCCTAAATAATGAAAGAATTCCTGGAGGTATAACTATGCCCGACTTAAAATTGCACTGTGGAGCTCTATAGTAAAGACAACAGCATGGTATTGTCACAAAAACAGACACATCGATCAACTGAATAGAACTGAAGACCCAGACATAAAGGCACACACAGCTATGAACATCTGATTTCTGATAAAGAAAACAAAATACATACAAGGAAAAGGAAAGTATCTTCAACAAATGCTGTTGAACATTCTGTATGTCTGCATATCTAAGAATCCAAGTAGATTCAAATCTATCATCTTACACAAAACTCAATCCAAATGGATCAAAGACCTCAACATGAAACCATATATACTGAACACCATAGAAGAGAAAGATAGGGAATAGCCTTAAGCTTGTTAGCACAGGAGAAGCCCTTTTGAACAGAACACCTATAACAAGGCACTAAGATCAACAATTAATAAATGTGGCCTCATAAAACCAAAAACATTCTACAAGGCAAAGGACACTGTCATTGGCCAAAGTGGAAACCTACAGAATAGGAAAATATATTTTACTAACATTCAATAGAGAGCTAATATCCAAAGTATGTAAAGAACTCAAAGAACTAGATATCAAGAAAAAAAAAGCAACACAATTTAAAAAGTATGGTATAGGTCTAAACAAAATTCTCAAATGAGGAACCCCAAATGGCTGAGACACTTAAAATAAGGTTCAATACCCTTAGTCACAAGGAAAATAAAAATCAAATTACTTTGGGATTTCATTCTATACCTGTCAGAATGTCTAAGATCAATAAAACAATTGAGAGCTAATGTTGACAAGGATGTAGTATAAACTTATCTGTTGCTGATGGGAGTTCCACACTTATACCTCAATTATGTAAATCTGTATGGCAGTTCCTCAAGAGGATGGAATCCAATCTACCTTAAGACCCAGCCATATCGCTCTTAGGCATATACTCAAAGTGTTTTATCATACTACAGAGATATTTGCTCAATTATGTTCATTGCAGAACTATTCATAATAGCCTGAAACTGGAAGAAAATAGAAGTACCTCAACAAATGAATGGATAAAGAAATTCACAGGTAAATGTATGTAACTAGAAAAAAAATCATCCGGAGTGAGGTAACTCAAACCCAGAAAGACAAATATGGTATGAATTTGCTTATATATGGTATTAGTTGTTAAGTCAATGATAACATTCATACAATTCATAAAAACACAGAGGTTGGTTATACAGTAAAGACTAGAGGAACAAATACATTTCCCTAGGAAATGGAAAGACAATAGATAATTATAGATGAATGAAAGTTGGAATGGGAGAATCAAGTTGGAAAGATACTGGGGAGAGAAGCAAGAGAAGGAATATGGGTCATTTGAAGGGTGGTATGAAAACCTAATGCAGTAGAAGCTTTGGAAATTATGTGTGTGTGTGTGTGTGTGTGTGTGTGTGTATGTATGTATATACATATGTACATATATATATATGTATGTATATACATATACATGTGCATATACATAGATATGTGCATACATGAAGGTAGTATAAATGAAATTCCCAAATACCCAGGGAGTCAGAGCGAAGCTTCAAACACTAGGAATGGGTTGCATCTAATTTAGTTGCTGGCTGAAAGGGTCCCATGGGAACCCCTAAACAATCCATCCATGCTGTTGCCAAGTCTGCAGTTTCTTCTTCAGAAACTGAAGACAGGGTTCCACTGCTGAAGATAAAACCTACACAACTCATTGAATATGGAGAAGTTGAGCCAGTGCCTACTTAGAACCTTCACTCCTATGTGTTAATAGATTTGAATAGGAAGGTATTCTACACATTATTTAAGAAGAAACATAGATACTAAGCAAGCACAAACCCTTCAATCTACTGACTGCAAGATATGCTAGCACAATGTGGCACAAAGCTTGTGGTAGTACCTAATCAATATTGTTTGGATTTAAGGCTCATTCCACAAGATGAAACCTATACCCAGCACCAGACAAAGAATCTGAGTGTAGATAGCTCAGGGAACTAGGGTAAAACCAAATACTACTGTTTTTAAAACAAATGTAAACAGCACCAATAAAACAAATAAAAATATAATGACCCCTAATGATATTTTGATGTACTCATAGATTAGTGCCTTGCTCAGCTGTCATCAGAGAAGCTTCTTTACGCATCAGATGGGAACAAATACAAAGACCCAGAGCCAAACAGAGAATTCAGAGAATAAGTGAACTTTGGACACTCAATCCTAAAGAGGATGTCTCCATCAAATCCCTCTCCTCAGGACTCAAAGAACCCTGCAGAAGAGGAGGGAGACAAAGTTGAGAGTCAGAGGGAATGAACAACACTAAGAAAACAATGTTTTCTTGATCAACAGAATCATAACACATATGAATTCAGAAACAGAGGTAGCGTACACAGAGCTGACACAGATCTTCAGTAGACAAGATACTAGAGCTGAAAGGATACATGCCCCATACATAACCCAGAACCTTTCTCCAGATAATAACCACTTACAAATGAAAATTTAGTTTTACCAAGGGGATGTCACCACGGTAACAAACAACTCTTAAGTGTCAGCTTCAAACTGATGACCAACAAAAAGTGAACTCAACAACAGCACTGGGGATTCCTTGTTTCATAATTTTGTATTGGATTTTTTAAAAATTTTAACTTATTTTCTTCATTATTTTTATTATATTATATTTTATTTATATTTTTCATTTTTACTCTATAGGTTCTTTTCGTGCATATTATGGAATTATTGAGTATGGGGAATGAGTGTATCTCTGCATCTGTAACTGTTTCTTATGCTTTTTCTTGGGCTCTTTTCCTTTTGTTTTCATTATTATATTTCAATTTACTAATTTTGGTTACAACATGTTATACTTTATTATTATTCCTTAGAAGCCTATTTGTTTTCTAATAAATGAACAAATGGGGTGGATCTGGATTAAAGTGAAAGTGGAGAGGCACTGGGAGGGGTACAGGAAGGAGAACTATAATGAGGACATATTTTGTGAGGGAAAAAAGGCTATTTTCAAAAAAGTTAGAAAAGTAAAGTTATCATTGGTTATTAAATTAAATTTCAAAAGATGTAATAAGTTTATCCCATAGACACTTAGCTACTCTAAGCACTTGAAGGACACTGAGCTAGAAAAGCTTTGATTATTGTGTAATTTATAGGATAGTAAAAAATATAAGGACACACACTGCACACTGTTAGGTCAGCATAGTGCATTGCAAGTTTCCAGCGTAATAAAATGAAGATAACAGAGCACCATTGGACATAAAGTTGAAACTGAGATCCAAGTGTGGAAATGCATATTCTTCTAGCTCAATGCATGCGCCATTCTTTGCACATGCAATTTCTTTTTGAACATTTTGTCTCTTGTTTATAACTCTTTACATACCACTTTATAATATCTATGGAAACAGATAAGTGAAGACACAGGAAAACATACAGCCATATTAAACACTGAATGCAGCATAAGTATAGTAGAGCAATGCTAATTTAAATGTGAAGTAGGTGTGACTACAATCTAGAAAAGGCAGGAGGTGGAAAACTACATTTTAATGTTTCACAGCACAGTAACTTAAAATAACATTTTATCTGTTTTGTGACAATCTAGAAGAAAGGTGCTCAAAGCCTTTGAACCAATTATAAGAGGATGTTACTTAGAGCCCTCATCTGATCAACATATGCTATGACATGTATTGAAATATCACATTAAGCTTCATTTTTGTGCCAATGAATACATATTAAGCAGAGTTTGAAAACTCTTATAAAGAAAGAATAGCTGAAAAAGAGATATTAATAAGTTATTTTGACTTGCTTCATGATAGTGCATAAAGCCTCCTGGGAACATCTAATTTCTGTTCTTAGTTTACTATCCCAAGGGTACTTAGTGACACTGTTATTTGTGCTTTGGGTTCCCTATAGATAAGCTGATCCATTAGCTGTGTACACACATACTTAGATGAATAGTGAATGGACAGAGAACCTCCACTTCTGGTAAGAGCCAGGTAAGATGCTAGAACCAGGTAGAGCAAGCACATTGAACAGAGATGATTGACAGCTGAGATGGAAAGAACAAAACAGAGTAGGGAACAGAGAAAGAAGTATATGACTGGTACCTACAGGTAAAGGACTGAAAATCAATGAGCAGAAATATTGAGAATATGAGTTTGGAATATGATACAAACTGAAGATTGTGGAAACTGAATGAGAAATGTGCAAGAAACTTGCAAGTATCATTTTTTCCATATGAAAACATCAAAGCCAGTTATGGACTATACATGGGGTGGAATACCTAATGTGGGCCCCAAAGTGACAGGTGGACTTTATTTCTTTACACAGATTTTAATTTTGGCTGATATCTGAACTTCTCTGAGTTTTTAATAGACTTTTCAATCTTTTATTTTGACCCTAGCTCTACCTTTTTATAGAGTTCCCATGTTCTTAACTTACTAGTCTCTCACTACTCTTGTATTGAAACATATAAAATTAATCATAATATATAACCATCACAGAAACAACCTTTAATAGGTAGAACAGAGATATTTTTCTTAATTATGAGGTTAATGGGATGTGTTACCATAGACAGAAATGAGTGACCATGTTCTTACAGCTACCCTGTTATCATGCTGGTCTCTATTTTCTTAGTTATGAGGTTAACAGGTGATGTTACCATAGATAAAAATAAGTAACCAGGTTACTAAAGCTACCCTGTTATCATGCTGGGCTTTATTTTTTTCTGTTTTCTTCAATCATCTATTTTCTTCATGATCAAAACTTCCAAGCACAGAAATCTATATTCAGTGTTGTTTCTCCCTGTTTCTAATTCTTTCAATATCAAGAAAACCACAACACATTACCAAAAGAAAAAGAAATATCAATGTAGATTAACCAGAGGGATGAGCATTGTCCCTAAATGATTAGATTTGTTTGATATGTCAAGGGAGATTTAGCTACTCTACTTTAATAGCTGCACTAATGTAGATGTCATTCACAAACACTAATTCAGAATACTAATTATATGCTTTTAAAACCAAACATTATGATTATTGTATATCTAATTCATTAATAGCCTATGTAATTTTCTTTTCTTTCTATTTTCTTGCTATCTTACTTCTGATTTTGATTTTGGTTTTTCATTAACCATTTACTGTAGTGTCTGGATTATAGATATTTTATATAGAAGTTTTAAGTTATGTGTATGTTTTATTTACTATTGTAGTATTACGTTTTATTTACCTCCAATATGCCAGCCCAGACGTAAAGCTATATGATCCACTCATCCTATGTTTTCCTCCAAAAAAGAACAGGTCTTTAAAAACTATCAGTGAGGCTCAGGTGTAGGTCAGTAGTATAACATGTTCGTATGATGCACAATGCCTTACGTTCAATGGCCAGGTGGAGAAAATGGAGAAGGAAGGAAGAAAAAAATGAAGGTAAGTAGGTAGGTTGGAAGGAAAGAAGGAAGGAAGGAAGAAAGGAATGAAGGGAGGGAGGGAAGGAGGGAGGGAGGAAGGAAGGGAGGGAGGGAGGGAAGGAGGGAAGGAGGGAGGAAGGAAGGAAGGAAGGAAGGAAGGAAGGAAGGAAGGAAGGAAGGAAGG
>JADRCG010009139.1:276594-372290 GCA_019844195.1 Rhabdomys dilectus
GAAGAAGAAGAAGAAGAAGAAGAAGAAGAAGAAGAAGAAGAAGAAGAGACAACAACAACAACAACAACAACTCACAAAATTATCCTCCTATATATAAAAGACAAAGAGACCAAGTATGAAATCAAGGAAACAGCACCGTTTATAATAGTCTCAAATAATATAATACATCTTGAGTTAACTCTAACCAATGAAGTAAAAGACTTGTATAATAAAAATTTGAAGAAATTGAAGAAGATATGAGACGATGGAAAGATCTCCCATTCTCATAAACCAGTAGAATTAATTTAGTTAAAATATTCATCTTACCTAAAGCAATCTTCAGATTTAATGTAATCCTCATCAAAAATTCAACACTATAATTCACAGATCTTGAAAGATTAATTAAAAGCTTCATAAGGAAAAGAACAAATCCAGATGGCCAAAACAATCTTAAATAATAAAAGAACTGCTGGGGGTCTCCCTCTTCCCAATTTCAAGTTATACCACAAGGCAATAGTAATAATAACAGCATAGTATTGGCACAAAAAACAAATATTTTGATCAATGAAATTGAATGAAAGACAAAGATACAAATGAAAATTCACACAGTGTGAACACCTGATTTTTTATATATATAAAGAAGCCAGAAATACATACGCTACCCTTCTGAACCACCAACCAAAGAACATATACAGGCTGGACATAGCCCTCTCCGATCACATGTAGCATGTGAACAGTTTGACATTCATGTCAGTCCTGAACAACTGGAAAGAAGAATATCTCAAAAGCTGTTACCTATATGTAGGATATGTTCTACTAGCTGGGCTGCCTTGTCTGGCCTCAGTGGGAGAAGTGTCTAGCCTCTTAGAGACTTGAAATGCCAGGGTTAGGGGATGTCTTGTGTCCCACACCCACTCAGAAGAGAAGGGGATGGGGATGGAGGAAGGATTGTGAAAGGGCTGACTGGGAGGGGGCAGTGAGAGGAATGTAAAATAAATAAGTTAAAAAAATTAATTAAATTTAATAAAAGAGAAAAATTTGGCACAGATAAAATGAAGTATCTATTTTCCAAAAGGAAAAATAAGTCATTTTACAATTCAACTCACAGAGAAAACTTAAAAAATATTTTTTTTATTTTCATAGTCACAGTTAAGTGTTTACAGAACCATTCCTTGCTCTCTCAAAACAAGTTTTAACCCTCTGTAGAAATCTTGGATCTAATAAATATCTGGACAATCTTCTTTCGTATTTCCTTGGTCTTCACAGTATAAACAATGGGGTTTAGCACAGGGGGAACAAGGAGATAGGCATTCGCCATGAGGGCATGAGTCAGTGGTGACAGGTGCTTTCCAAAGCGATGAATGACTGACACCCCAATCAATGGCACATAGAAGATAAGTACAGCACAGATGTGTGAAACACAGGTATTAAGAGCCTTCAGCCTGCCCTCCCCAGAGGCAATAGCCATCACCGTGCGAAGTATGAACACATAAGAGAAGAGAATAGAAAGGGAATCAGAACCCTTGGTAAAGATGACAGCTATAAGGCCATAGAGACTGTTGACACGGGTACTGGCACAGGCAAGGCGCATGACATCTTGATGGAGGCAGAAGGAGTGGGAGAGGATGTTGGAGCGATAAAAAGGGAGCCTCTTGATGAGGAAAGGCACAGGGAATACCACACAGACTGCTCTTGACAAGATAAGCATCCCTATTTTACAGACCACACCATTGGTTAAAATGGTGCCATATCTAAGTGGACTCCAGATTGCTATAACTCGATCAATAGCCATTGCAACTAGCACTCCTGACTCAATGGCTGAGAAGGTATGAATGAAGTACATCTGAACAAGACAACCATCAAAAGTAATGAATTTGTAGTTAAACCAGAATATGCCTAGCATAGAGGGCAGAGTACAAAGGGTGAGCCCCATATCTGCAAATGCTAGCATACACAGAAAGTAGTACATAGGAATATGCAGAGAAGATTCAGACTTGATTGTAGAGATAATGACACCATTTCCAAAGAGAGCAATGACATATATAGCACCCAATGGAAATGCCATCCAGTAATATTTCTGCTCAAGTCCAGGGATTCCAGTTAAGACAAAATACAGATGCTGGAATTGAGAATGGTTTTGATCTGCCATGAAGTCAATATGATACAGGCATGAAGAGGAGTCTTTAGAAATCCTGATAAGTGTCTTCCTGAAAAGACAATGGCAGCGTTTATTGGTATGTTACAATCTGACCTCTCTGGGAGTGAAGCCATTTTATTTTCTCATGAGTATGTGCCGAAATTACCATTCTAAAAAAGATCTTGTTGAAAAAGAGCCTAAATGGTCCAGGGAAAAATGACACACTCAGATACACATCAGCCACAGTTAGTTTAAAGAAAATAGTATAGTACCAATATAAAATACAGAATAAATAAAAAACTTCCCCTTTTCTTCCTCATTAAAGTTCTATATGTTGGTTAATCAGCAGCTTAGTGGGCAGAACATATTCCTTGAAAGTCAACCTTCAGACACAGTTTCCTCTATTATTTGATTGGATTCAAATTTACTAAGCTGAGAAGCACACATCTGACATTCAGATCCCAGATCTCACTTGTACAGCCTCTATGTGAGTCATACTTAAGATGAAACAGTGCCAGTGACTGACTGAGGGTAAATTACACAGTACAATTCCAATAATAGTAGTATGAAATATACATTTTTTGTTTGCTATAATGATTACCTCTCCCACCAATCACACTCCTTGGGCTTGGGGCTCTTAAATACCTAGTTCACATTTGTATACTTCTACTCAAAGCATAGCCTTTCTTCATCCTATTAAGGCTGGATGTAATCTCAGATTTGACCTGAATCCAAATACTGCAGCCACATCAATCATTAAAATGAAAATACTTGTCTTTTCTAAATTGGTGAGATATTAGCAGAAGGCAGAATAAAGAATGCTTGTGGAAGCAACAGTTAAAATCTTTTCCAGAGTAAGCTACTTATTTTGTTAATTTAGAATGTACTGGAACTCACCTAAAGATCATATCATGTTACAGTTTTTATTTCTAAAGCACATTTATCATGTCACACACCCTGATTAAGGGAAAGGCATGGTCACCTTAATGGAAATCTGTAGTATATGCTTATATTACCAGAACCAATATTTATGATTTTTCCAAAGACCTCTGTGAGAAGCCATTACATGATTCACAAGCAGAAGTAGAACATACTCTTTGAAAACATCTCAGCATTAACACATGCAGTTGTTTAATTTATCATTTGACTAGAACAAGTTTCTTGTCAGTCAATGAAATATTAATATGCACTCTATATCCACATATTATAAATTCAAATCGCAGTTCTCCATTCAGTCAGCTAACATGAGACAATGACAGTATTTACCCAAAAGGTTCACTGTGAAGAAAAATGATAATATGAGCTGGGATCACAATAATTTAGAATAAACATGGTTTTAGCATTGACATTATATTTTGTGTGCTTCTTAATTTTGTTGCTGTCGTTTCTGGGGGTTTTATTTACTTTCTGAGGTGAAGCAGAGCACTTTTCAGACAGTGTAAGTTGAAGCTGATAGATTTTCCCACAACACAAAGAATCATATTTAATTAATATCCTTTGTAATTAAAAATATTTTCACCCTCTGCTCTGCCATTGTTAAGCAGCTCAGCCTGTACTTCTCCATCCATTCCTGGCTGATTTTCTGACATGATGAAAAAAATAATAATAATTGCTTGTAATTGTGTTTTAACTCTTCCAGAAATATCTCTCTAAAGATTTCTCACCAAGAATTCCAGGTGAGACAGTTACTAATTCTATGCAATCCTCCATTCTTTCTGTTGGGAATATGAAATACAGTTGACTAATCATTAAATGATTTCAACTTTTATATTAGGAGCTAATATTTTCTCTCTCAACAATAAAATATTGTATCACATATGTATGCCTTAGTGCTTTTTGAGGATGAAACCTCTTAAGCAAAATGCCTGTAATACAGATTGATGATAAAGAAATTTTAAACGGTGAGCAAATAAAAGAGGGGTAAAGTAGCGTGGAAGGAAAAAAAGAGGGGAGGAAACAGAAATCCAGAAGCAGTAAAGATAAAAGTTGATGCATTTAATAATTTATTAACAAAACCCTGAAGCCTAGATAATAGGATTACCATTGTTTGCTATTATTCTTTCGTTCATTCATTTTAGGAGCAGAACTTCTATGACACTAAGAGATGAGGAGCATTAAGAATTAAATCTAAGTGCCAAGGGAATTGTAGACTCAATTAGAAAAGGCAAAGTCACTGCAGCTCTTGACAGAGACCCCTTTTCACATAAATCCTTACGTCTTCAATCTATGTAAAATACCTAATATCTATAAAACAGATAGAATTCAATTCTATCTTCTGAAGAATATGGCCTTGGACCCAAAGCTCTGCCATCTGTGGTTTGATAGAGTTCGAGCCGTCTACATCCTGCACTGTAACCCTCATGTTGATACATGAGGCCATATCTGCACCTTAGGCTCCTAGTCCTAGTCACATATCTTCATCTGTACATCTTAGATTGAAGAAGCAGATAGAATTGTTTATTCAACCAAGAAACAAAAACATATTTATATTTTCTGTAAAGCAATAAGTAACTTCTGGGATTCTAGAGCTCCCTAGGTATTGGTAGAAAATAAACTATGACTAGGATTGGAATTAAAGGAGAAATTTACTCTTCATTATTTCCATATGTACAAAGAGCAGACAAGACTAAAGAAATAAGTATAAAATAAAAACTCTTCCAGCATAGACTAATTGTAGTCATCATTACTTAGTAAAACCATGAATGTCCACCACAAGAAAAGAAATTTACAAACTTGCTCAATATAGAAATAAGCACACCATAATCCATAGGTGACATGTATCTTCTGCCACATTAACTTCATGGCTGAAATCCATTGCTTCAAAGTCAGTGTGTTCACTCTGGAACATGATCTCTATCCCTATCCTACAGCTTAGATTGCAGAAATTGACTGATTCACATCTTTCCGTTAAATTACATGTGAGAAAAAAAGAGAACAACACACAAGTCACAGGCTGTTTATATTGAGAAACCAAACAAAATAAAAGCCAAAGACAGAAACCAATCAAAGCCAAGAGACAGAGATAAAGGAGGCATCAAGGATGTTTTTGTAGTGTTATCCTCAAATCTCCTTTCCCATAGCCAGCTTGATCTTCTTATTTTTCTCTCACACATACCTGCCTGTAGAGAGTGCACTAAGGAAAAATATAATACATCCTAGCCAGAGGTTCATCTGCAAAACTGTTGCCGTAACACATTTAGGGCTTTTTTGTACTGATTAGGGCTTCTATTTCCTACTCTAAGAATCTCCCCTTTATTGTGCCATGGAGACTTTCGCAGATCCCTAGGGCTTCCAAAACAGAGATCTCTCCAGGGCAACTAAATGACCCCTAACCATTCAGGCTTTTGAAATGAGATAATGCTGAGAGCACTAACTCCTAAGACAGTATGTGGGGGGATTCCAGAAACTGGTTAGTACCTATAACACCTTCTCATGGCCAGTGTATGCATCTCAGTGTTTCCATGCACTGAACAAATGATATTTACTTTTATTTATCTCAAAATGCATCCAATTTTTTCTAAAAAAAAATCAAAGAAAAGTACCTTCGTTCTTTTCCCATTTAAAACCATTCCAAATTGCAATGATTTTCTCATGACTTTTTTTTTATATTTTAACCTTAATTTTTCAATCATCAATATCCATCTAGTAAATCTAATAATGTCATTACCTTTACAAAAGGCAAGTAAGAGGAAATTTGGAGAGTCATTAATCAATGCCTTCATCAATGAAGGGAGGATAACTTCTACAATATCTAGTTATCACTTCAGTTAAAAAATAAAAGAATAATATATAACAGCAATCAATAAATAATATCTCCTATAATGTTTTCTATTGCATTTACTCATAGTCTTTCATACACATGGATCTTTATAAATATGTAGGTATATTGATCTCCTGTTCAGAAAAGGTCATCTTAGGAATTGTCCCATTCTCAGTAAGTTTGTAGAAATTAAATAGCAGAAATATCACAAGATAAAATAACAGAAATAACTCCGGCCTAATTGTGCTCTTGTGTACTGAAATCTTCAAGGTAAAGTTGAAATGATGACAAAGAATGAAATTCATGTACTGATCTCTCTCTGCCCTAAGTGTGCTCCTGGGTTGTGGAATCTTAAAGGGGAGGACAAAATGATGACAAAGAATAAAATTCCTGTACTAATCCCTATTTCACATCTGTTGTTCATCTTCCTGCACGTTAGCCCAAGATTTGCTCTGCATTGGTGCAGACATTCTCATATTCTCAGAATCCCTCGAAATGTTATGTTTCCAGCTCAAGACTCAACTTTAAATTATGTAACCATGTTTTAGTATGATTAGCAAGTTAATAACATGACGATCTTCTCTGCTTTCAGCATCCTAACCTCTGTATTGCAGTGTTCATAGTAAATATGTCATCTTGCAGTATATCATGCTGCTATTCAGTTTTTCTCACTTCAAACACATAATTTTTTCAGCCATTGAATACATAATTTTATTTTATATACCTAACAAATACAACTTTATTACTTATCTGAGTCAATCAAGTGTATCTATCTCTATGAAATCTAATTTCTGTTGTTTTCCTGTCATATCATATCTGCTCAACTATAAATCTTTAACAAATGTTACCACATTATTTTTTATTTTAATATGTTGATTGATGAAGAACACAACTTTCTAACTGCCAATAACTTACTAAGCATTTCTTCAACTTTATAACTCTGTTGAAACTAAAATCTGTTATTGATAACACAATCTACTTTTAAATTTTTTTCTTATATATTTTTCTTTCATATGCTGCATCCTGACTGGCTTTTCCTCCCTCTTCTCCTCCATGTTCCTCCTCTCTGGTCCCCTCCCCTCTCCATTTAATCTACACCATCTCCTCAGTTACACTTCAGAAAAGTGCAGGCCTCCAGGGCATATCAACCAAATATGGCATGTTAAGTTACAATAAGACTAGGCACATTCCCTCATAATAAGGCTAGACAAGGCAACCCAGTAGGAAGAAAAGGGTGAACTCACCAATTGAGCAGGCCAGTAAAACAAGCAACACACAGCCATCTCACTCTCCAAAAATCCAGAAAGAAAACAGAAACCAAACAACAAAACATTAACCCAACAAAAACAAATTCAAAAATCAGTACCTAGACCTGTAATCATCCCAAACCCAGTTGCTTAGGTGCCATTGTAAAAACACAGTCAAGAGCCAGGGTAATATGTTTCCACAAGATCCTATCTATCCTACCATAGTAGTCCTTGAATATTCCAACATAGCTGAAGCACAAGAAAAAAAAACCTAGCTCTATTGAAATGATAGAGTTCCTAAAGGAGAAAATGAATAAATACCTTAAGGAAATTCAAAAAACACAAATTTAAAAACTGGAGGAAATTAACAAATTCCTTAAAGAGAGCCAAGAAAAAACAGAGTGTTGATGGAAATAAGCAAATCTGTTTATGATCCCAAAACAGAAATAGAAACAATAAAGAAAACACAAACTAAGAAAGTTGTGAAAATGAAAAATTTAGGAATACAAACAAGAACTACAGAGGCAAGTTTCACCAACGGAATACAGGAGGTGGAAGAAAGAATCTCAGGCACTGAAGATATGATATAAGAAATAAATGCATCAGTCAAAGAAAATATTAAATCTTAAAAAATTACCAACACAAAAATATGTAAAAATCTGGGGCACTATATGAAAAGACCAAACCTAATAATAACAGGAGTTAAAGAAAGAAAAATCTCAGCTTAAGGAACCAGAAAATATTTTCAACAAAATTCATAGAAGAAAATTTTTCTGATATAAAAAGGAGATTCCTATAAAAGTACAAGAAGTATATAGAACACAAAATAAATTTAACCAGAAAAAAACTCACCTTGCCACATACTAATCAAAACAATAAACACACAAAAAAGAAAGAATATTAAAAGCTGTAAGAGATAAAGACCAAGTAAAATATAAATTCAGATCTATTAAAATCATAACTGACTTCTCAAAAAGCCAGAAAGGCCTGGACAGATGTGCTGCAAACTCTAAGAGAGCACAGATGCCAGTTCAGACTATACCCAGAAAAACTTTCAAACATCACAGATGGAGAAAACAAGATATTCAATAATAAAGTCAAATTTTAACAATATCTATTTACAAACCCAACCCTACAGAAATGATAGAAGAAAAACTCCAACCTATAGAGATTAATTACAATTAAGTAAACACAGAAATAAATAATCTCGCATCAACAAAATCAAAAGAAGAAAAACACATAAATACCACTACCACCATCAGCAACAAGAAAACAACAGGAAATCAACAAATCATTGGTCATTGTTATCCCTCAATATCAATGGTATTAATTTCTCCTCCCAAAGACACAAACTCAAAGAACATACAAAAAACCAGCATCCCTCCTTCTGCTGCATCCAAGAAATACACCTCAATATCAAAGACAGTCATTACCTAAAGATAAAGGTTTGGAAAAATATATACCAAACAAATGGACCTATGTAGCAAACTTGTGATTAATATCTAACAAAATAGACTTCAGACCAAAACTAAATGTCCCAAAGATTCAGAGACATTGGATAAGACCAAACACAATTGTTTAAAGAAGGAGGAAGAAGCAGCAGCAAGAGAAGGAGGAGGAGGAGGAAAAAGGAAGAGTAGGAGAAAGAGGAAGAAATGGAGGAAGACAAGGAGGAGGAGGAAAAGGAGTAGGAGGAAGAAATAGGAGAAGGAAGAAACAGGAGAAGGAAGAAGAAATAGGAAGAGGAGGAAAGACAGACAGACAGACAGACAGACAGACATGAAATGATTCCTGATGAAATGATTCCTAATGATATTCTTCTATACTCATAGATCAGTACACTATCCAGTCATCAGAGAAATTTCCTCCAGCAGCCCGCAGGGACAAATGCAAAGACCTATAGCAAGACATTATGTAGAAAGAGAGTCTAAATTTGGGATCTCCATCAAATCCCTCCCCTCGGAGCTCAGGGAATCCTGTGGAAAAGTGAGTGAAAAGATTATAAGAACAAAGATATGGAGGACATCCAGGGAACATAGTCTTCTGAATCAGCTAAGCACTGTGCACATGAGCTCATAGACACTGAAGCAGCAAGCACAGAGACTACAGGGATCTAAACCAGCTCCTCTGTGTATTTATTAAAGCTGTTAGATGGGAGGAGGGACAGGAAGAGGGGACAACAATTAGAATGTAAAATGGATTTTAAAAATCGGTCAAAACCCCACATTTTTGGGCTGGTTTGATTTGGTTTATTTTTATTTTTATTTTTATTTTTATTTTTATTTTTATTTTTATTTTTATGGGACTCTCGACTATGAGAATGGGTGGGTCTCTGACTCTATTGCCTGATCTTGAGACTCTTTACTTCTGTGTTAGTTGCCCATATCCAACTTCAGTATGAAAGTCTTTGTTTCATTTTATATTTAATTTGTCATATTTGGTTGTTATCCCTTAATGGTCTGGTTTTTTTTTTTTGTTTTGTTTTGTTTTTTTTTTGAGAGAATGTGATTGGATCCAGTGGATAGTGGATGTGGGAAGAACTGGGAGAGGTAGAGAGAGGGAAACTATAATCAGGATACATTATATGAGAAAATAATCTATTTTTAATTAATAAAAAATTAACAATTAATAACACACTTTGATAATGTACTTCTTAAATGTTTCTAATATCTTCTCCTCTTTCTAAGAATGTAAGTCTATTTTATGTCTTCTATATGAACTTGTTCAACACCTTTTTTCGTTTCAAAAGAATTTCTTTGCTTATTCTGTTTTCTCAATTCTTTATTTCCTTTAGTTTTAAGTGAGAAATGAAGTGTTTTCATATTATATGCTTATGAGGTTTTTTTTGAAGTATTGCACCCTCGTGGAGGCAGTGGGAGGGGGAACAGAATGTGGAGTGGGAGGTTTCAGAGGGGAAACCAGGAAGGGGGATAACATTTGAAATGTAAATAAACAGAAAACAAACAATAAAAAATTAATCTATTTTTTTAATAAAAAAAAAACAAATAACACTTGTCACTGATTAAAGTGATTAGATAGGGTTTTGTTACAGGTAATTAAACAATTTAACCACTACATAAGTTAAACTTATGTGGAGCTCTTATGAAAAAGTATAGACAGAGCTAGTTTATAATGTAATAATTCCTTTATGAGTAATTTGTAGACCTATTTAATACTTCTATTTACACCTAATCATACCCATGGAAACTCGTCTTTTCACCCAAAGACACTTTTTATTAAGACAGTAGCCCATGCTGGCCCCAATTTTGCTATATAGTTAAGGCTGACCTTAATTTTTATTCATCCTGTCTCCACCTCCCTTCCAGCTTCTAGAATTACAGGCATGCACCACCACACCAACCGTTGCACACAGCTATTTGTTTTATTATTGTTTTATTTTCTGAAATTATAATACAATTACATAATTTCCTCTTCTCCTTTCCTCTCCTCCCTCCAAATCCACCCATGCACCCTCCTTGTTTTCTTCCAGATTCATGGCCTCTTTTTTCAGCAAGTATTGTTGCACATACATAACGTTGTTCCTAAACAAATAAATACCCATTCAGTCTGTATAATGTTACACCTATGAATGTTTTCAGGGCTCACTTGAGGTAATAATAAATTGATATGCTCTTTCTTTTCCCCAAGGAAAACCAGTTCTACCCTTGGCATTCCTCAGCAGCCAGTAGTTGTGTGTATTTTAGCCCTCACGACTATCCCCCTTCCATGTTAGCTGTCTATTGGTGCCATCTCTGTTAAATTCATGTTTAGGCAGTCATATTGGTGAGACCTTAAGGGTGTATCTTCTGACATCCTAGGAGACACAGTCTCACAACAAACTCCCTGATCCTCTGGCTCCTACAGTTTTTCCACTGCCTCTTCCAAAACATTCCTTGAGCCTTAGGTGGAGATGTTGTGTTGTAAATGCATCAGTGTGGACTAGGCTTCATAACTGCATTTTGATTGCTTGAGGTTTTTCTATAATTGTATCGTTATGTTACAGAAAAAGTTTCCTCTTCGTCCAGCCAGATGCTGCAGAATCTCCAGGATCTAGCAGTGTCCAGCTATTCTTAACCCTTTTGTTTCGAAAGGAGTTAGTAGAGCTTACCAGATTCAAGTGCTGGAATTCATAATCCCAAATCAATAAATATTGTATGATACTGGTCACCAAGAGAAATATGAAAAGGGAAGATGTAAGAGATGAATAGCATCTGAGTATAAATTTTAGCATGAATATGATGTTCAATTTTGTCAACTTGATTGAGTTACTATCTAGGACATTTATGAAGCACAGCTTTGGCATAACTGTGTAAAAGTTCGATAGAGGATTAACTGAGGAGGTGATCGCTCCTGAGTATGGAGCAGTCCCAAGGGCTGGGTTAACATACATAATTTAAAAGAAGAGTAAAAGAAAACCAGTTGAATTCCAGAATTTGTTTTTCCTAATCTGTCCAGAGGAGAGCAAGCAGCTTCATCCTCTCTTCCCTACACACAGAAATCATTCTCACCACAACGACTCTCCCGATGGACTATACCCACTAAATCCCATGTGAAAATGATTCTTTTCCTTAAGTCACTATACCAGGTATCTTGTCACAGCAATAAGAAAAACAACCAATACATTGAAGCTGTCAAAAGTTCTTGTGAAAATGTCAACTTCATTGTTTTTTATATTTACATACATTGAAATTCACAATTTCTGCCATTTCATACGTTTTAAGAAATGTATAGTCTTGTAAACTTCAACCTAATTATGTTACAGAAGCATTCCATCATTCTAAACCATTCACAGAAGTTACTCCTTTGTAGCCAGCTCTTCCCTCTACCTGTTTGACACAAAGTAATCCATATCCATTCTTTAACTGTAATCTTTGTTCACTTAAATTATCAAATAAAGCAAATGATCCACTCAGTAGTCCCTGTGATTATTTCCTCTTAACTATACTTTGTTTTTTTCATTTTTAACTATGTCTTTTATTTTAACATTTTCTTTTCTGAGACGGAGTTTCTCTGTGTAACCCTGGCCATCCTAGAACTGGCTCTGTACACCAGACTAGTCTTGAACTCAGAGATTTGCTTGCTTTTGACTCCTGAGTGCTGAGAATAAAGACTGTGTCACTACCACCTGGATTGTTTTAACAACTTTAAAATATTTTAGACACAACTTATGAAATCAAATATATATATATATATATATATATATATATATATATATACATATACATATATATACTGATTTTTGTTAAGAATGTTTCCACAATAAAGTATATTATTTTTTCTATAGTCTTCTCTCATCTAGATGTTTTACACTGTTACGTTTCACATTTTAGTTTATAACCCTTTTAAGTCACTTTTTGTATAACTATTTTATGTAAAATTGTTACAGGGTAATTTGTTGAAGAAGCTATTCTTTCTGCATTGTTTTGCTGTTTTTCTCTTGTCCAACTGTATTTTGTGGAATCTTCTAGATTCTCTGTATTGCATACTGATCTGATTATTTCTTTCATGCACCCCTAACTACTATGCACTTACAGAATAGTAGGAGCCAACAGTTCAGTTCTTTCCAGTTTTACTCACTTTTACCTACTTTTGTTCCATTGTTTTTTCTTATATGCTCTAGGTGCAACTATTGACATCTATAAAATATTGTGTATAGTTGACCCTAATTTCATTAAATTGTAACAAATATTGCAGAGAATTCATTTTTAACTATGTTAAGATTTATAAGATAAGAACTAATGATGCTTTAAGCTTTTGTCAGAGAAGTTTCTTTATGTAGAATGTACCGGTTAGTGCAAACACTCATAACAGCTAAAAGCACTAAGAAAAAGTGACTGTGAACTGGCCAACCCCAGACAAGGTCCTGCAAAGCCTGGAGAACATCACAGAGAGAGAGCGCAAAAAAACTGTAAGAAGAAGGGCTATGAAGTGATATCTACTGGGTGTGACATGGTAATTACAATCAGTGACAATCAACAGCTGTGGCTACATGTAGATCTTCATCACACACATACATATACAGGTCCTGTTCACCCACATGCACACATATGCGTATACTACATGCATAGAAAATAGCAGTATGAAGTTCAACATTTCCATGATCTCTCTAATCTCTAGTGTAAAATTTAGCCTGCCTTTCCACGTGATCTATTGATGGTTTGTGCACAGAATGGCTCATAGCAGGGCTTGGAGGTGGCTAAAATGAAAAGGTCAGCACTACCAGCATTGTAACTGTGGTACCACAGACAGACAGCAGGGGGAGCATGAGACTGGTAAAAGGGTTGAGAGAGTCTAAGAAGCTCTAGACTGATGATTGATGGGTTACAATAGCCTGGAGAGAACAGCCCAGGAGAAAGCCAGCATGCAAACCCAGAAGAAAGAAATATTTTCTCAAGAGGCCATATATTGTCAAATAAATATACTTTGTACCCCAAATATACAAGGGGTACAAAAAAGCATACAAGGTAAAATAAAAAATTTTAAAACTCTATAAAGGATCAACATAAAACTCCAGAAACCTTAGACATAAACATGATACTGGAGGAGCCAAAAGAGAACTAAAATAAAATCAGGATCATGATGCATCAAGTAAAAGAGAATATTAGAAGATCTGGTTGTAAACAATATAAAAACTGAATGTCCACTACAGGAGCCCAGGTGCACACCAGATTTAAGACAGAGCAAATAGTTCTAAGTCTTGAAAGTCTAGACATTAGGAGAGTTACAAAATTGGAAAGAAGTAAGTAAATAGTTAAACGGATTTGTAGACTACTACCAAATAAATAAATAAAATACACACAGTATTATAACTACAGAAAGAGAAGAGAAAGAATGGGGAAGATATATAATCTGAATATTAAAATAACCCAAATCTTAGGGGGAAAGTAGACATATAAATTGAAGAGGTTCTAATACTTGAGTTAAGATGAACCAAAGAGAACCATGCTGGTATCACTTACAATGAAAATGTCTAATTCAAAGAGAGAACAGAACTGTGAAGATTCCTAGAAACAGCTGAATTCATTCCAGGGTGATTTCACATGAGCTAGGGATCTGAGGATGTATTTTCAGCAGAAATCTTGCTTTGAATCAATGTTGTAGATGCTGAACAGGAAAGGTCCAGAAAGGGCAAGCTAACCACAATGCTCCTGTGGACCAAGAGTAACGAACGCACTCAGCAGCCATGTCTCCCAAAGTATGTGAGACTGGAGTGTTCTTAGAAAACAAAAACGAAAAACTTGCTTTGTATAAAACCCCCAAAAGGAGTACTTGGAGTTAAAATAAAAGACATCACAGAGCTAAACAAAAGTAGGCATTTTTGCAATAAGACAGATTGGGACAAATACAGTAAGCTGCATTACTGTAATTCTGCATATACAATTAAAATAATAGAAGCATTTAAAAGAGCAAATCCAGACCAATGACTATATAATGTATAAGAGAATAATTGGTGACATCAGTCTCATAAAATGAGAACCTGTTGCATAATTGTTTATGAAATGAAAGATATCAGCTTAAAACACAAAATCCTAAAACATTCATTATTTTGTATTTACATTATTAACCAAAATTAAAGATCTATAGATAACATGGACCTGAATATGAAACCTTTGCAAGTTTGAGAAACTAAGGCCAATTAATTCATTTGCCAAATATATAAAGTGTAATTGGCAAATCTGAGAGCAGCTTCCAGGTCCTAAAGGTCACACCATTTACAGTGTTAGATAAAGAGGAACTCTGATATGCTAAGATTTGGTTACTTGGGCCTGTAGAAAAAATTACTGGGTCAAAGGCACTCGTGGAAGGTCTGAGGAAGAAGAGCAGCGAGGGCATTGTACACAATGGGTGCCCAAGTTATTTAGAGGGATATAAGCTGATTGTGTTAAGGGTTCGATGAGAAAGCCACAACCTGGGGTGGGAATGTGCATGCCTGGTGATATACTACCACCTATTAAGAACTGGAAGGAGTCTATTGAGAAGAAGAAGGGCAATATTAGTGTGAAAAGTACAGAGAAGAGAAAGGAAAAGAATTTAACCACTGACTCAGAAGAGGCAGAATCTAGCTAATCTTGAGGTGTACACACTTTAGGTAAACAGGATTGTAAACATACAACTACACATGTGTAGAATCGGAGATCGGATCGCCATGGAGATTAATAGCATGCTGTAGCACATTTGGGTTGATTCTGACCTAAGCTTGAAGAAGCAAAGCAAAGTGAATAAGCGTCCCTGAGGAGACTGGACCTGTGACCTGGGTCCTATTAGCACCATGTGGTGCCACACTGGCAATTAGTCAAAACCAGAAGCAACAAAACCAAAAGGGGTCCCCAAGGATGCGTCAGAGACACTCTCTGGGGCTCATTATCCACTGTCTGAAAACAAAAGGCTAGGTAAGTATTGTGATAATGGTCAAAGGCCAGACAGGTCAGGGGAAGGTGGGGCACCTAGACCTATTGGGTCTATGAATATCAGAGTAGTGTGGAGTGGAAAGAGGCCTGCTCCTCCCATTTTGAAATCAGGACTGAGTACTAGTGATGAGGAAATCCTTCGGTTCCCGCTGCAATTTAAAGGTCATCACGGTCTTTCTGCTGGGACAAACAGGTTCTTAACTAACCACAGTGTTTCCACTGAGGCTTCCCCATGGGGCTCAGGCAAAGACAGGCCTGGACACCTGTGTTCACCTTTCCTTCACCTCACACCCTCCCCATTCCCCCAGACTCGGTGCGGCTGACAGACATAACATAAAGAATACAGCAGAGGCAGTCCACTAACGCACTAGAGTGTGTGAGGGTCGCTGAGAAGCCAGGTAAGGTGAGTAAACGATTAAAGACGGAAGCAGATGTGGGGAGAAAAATGACAAACGTCAGGCATGTGGGTGATGATGTAAACGGGGAGAAGGAAGAAAGAACAGGAATGTGAAGTAAGAGAGACACAGAAGGAACGGGGTGGGCCTGAAACTTTCCATTTCTGAGCCTGAAAGCTCAGGAAGGAGACCTGGAAAACACCCTAATTAGAATATTACTTCGATTCTTTTTAGTATTAAAAGTGGGCTAAAGCTGTAAAGTTAAAATTGGTCAGGTAGGGGGATAAGAAAAGCACAACGCTCTCAGGGAGGATGCAGAGACGTGGGGCCAGGAATCTGGGCGATAAAATATTCTTTGTACAAGCAAGTGCTTCAAACTCCAAGCTCATGAAGTTCAGCAGGCTGCATCTGGTGCAATGGAGAGACGTTGTTACAGAAATGGGAACCAGAAAAGATAAGCTTCGTGTTTGAATCAGTCGCCAGAATAAAAGACGTGATTGAAGAGGCTTGTAAAAGTGTGCTGGCTGCATGCAGGCAAGGAGGTGTGTGGGGATCACACGTAGAGATAATGCTTGAAGTAATGCCTGTGAAGGAACACTGTGTCCTCACAATGCCTGAAGGATCTGAGACCTCTAAGTCGTAGGAAACTTAAACTGGTTCCTATGATGTACACTACTGAGGAGACAGATGCAGCTGCAGGTACAAGGATGTGGAGCACATGGTATCAAACAGGGTGGGAGATGTTGGACAACTGAGGATAAAATGCTCTAAATTTGAATACCATTCATTTACATCAGACTTTGTTGACCAAACTTATCATTGAGATATATATATATATATATATATATATATATATATATATATATATATTTAAAATGTGTAGTGTAGTTTAGTCAGATTACTGATAGCCAGACACCCTGGATAGTAAATTTGAGGAACTGATAATTGAATCTGGGCCGCTCTTCCAACTTCCTGCCCGCACCCCCCACCCCCTGTGACATCTGCTAGGGTTGTGTTCTCCCAGTCCTTCAGGGAAAAACTGAATCCCACAGACAGTGTTAATGAAGAGACAGCATAAGAAAAATTGTAATATAGTGTGACATGGATTGCTCTCTGAATTCATCCACCCACAGAGATTAGACTAAAAATATTGAGGGTTATTTACACTACAGGTTTAAAACCTGACTATATACTTAGCATCCCTTGGGTGTTCTCTTGCTTAACAATGGCTCGGCCCTCACTTTCCATCTTGCTGTTTATATTCATGTGGGTATTTTCTCACATCCAAACTTCAAATGTTACCTGACTTAATATCTTATTTTGTTTCTTTATGATATATACCACACATCTTCCAACAGTGCTCAGTACTGAGGAATCTTTTACTATATTATGAGTTAATTCTGAGACACATGAGAATCTCTCAAGATAGGGAATGCAATCACTACTCTGAAGAGAAATCCACACTTTTAGCCATGCTTTCTAGCTGGGCATATTCTAGATTACACAATCCCCTGGGTAGACCATGCTATAAATTCTATCATATTGTCTGCACACTAAAGCCATTCTAAAATTTACAGATTTGAGAAAGAAAGGATCAATGTCTGCACTGCAGGAAAAGACACCATCTGATCCAATGTTTGGTAAATGTCAAGAAAAAGTTTCCTGAAGCATTTAAATGTCAAGGCTAGACCTGCCAAACAAACTGCTGTAAATTTTTCATACTGTCTTTCACTTCGATGTGTCTGCAAGTTGTCTTCATTATACCAGTATCAATTTTCCAATATAACTAAATATTCTGTTCTAATCACTGAGTCATCTCGGTCATCTGAATCTCAGTAACAGGAAACTAATTTCATAAAGTACAAAGACTTTGTCTTCTAGAAAATCTTGTGTGGTGTTTACAAATGTCTTTCAGCAATGAGTCCTCACATTCTTTATAGGCTAGTTAAAATTAAACTTTCAGAATTCAAGATTTCATGTGGCGATTCATTTGTATTTGTAGCAGTTTATTATATATAAAAACAAAATAAGAGTAACTCAATGGTTTGTGTGATATGAAAGACTCTCATAAGGAATTGTTTATGAGAACATGTATCCATATGTTTAAACATATATATGAATATGCATGTGTGTGCATACATGTATACACTCATGCTGCATGTGTGAGCTCTAAAAGATTGATGTTTATGGCTGTGTGAAATGTTAAGAGATTAGTGATTAGCAACTAATACTGAATGTTTAATTCCGTGAGTATATGTGGTAACAATAAATATCTATGACCATTGCTTTTGTTTCCACATGACTTTTCCATATCAGTGCCTGTTTAGACATCAATGTATTTTTGGAATTATTTGTCTAAGAGAATGAGCACATATTTGTTATTTCATTCTTTGAATGTGATATGGTTAGGAACACACAAATTTGTTTTTATTTGCTCTACAGATACTTTAGTAACTTTTGCTAAAATATAAACTTATTTATATAAATGTGTGAGTGTACATGTTTCTAAGTATAAATATATGTGTGTGAAATGTGTGATGTTTGTGAGTGTTGTGCATATCTGTTACGTGTGGATATGCACACTACCTTCTGAATGTCAGTATGTATTGGTGTGTGAATGGACATGCTACATGTGAACAGTGGCTGTAGAGGAAGACTTTTAATAAGATGAGACTAATTTATTTCTCAAGTTTAAATGACATGTCGACTTAAATTGACTCACAAAATTCTTACAGGTTTTCACTGCGAGTACCAGTCTCTATCACCCACCCCCACCCTTTTGTTTTATTTTCTACTAAGCACACACAGGATTTGACCCATTCTGAAAGCTCAGAAAAGTTTTCTAAGGTGCATACAGACCTCCTGGGTGCAAGCCAATCCATTCAGAAGCACTTTCTAGAGTTTGTGTCATACAGACACACCTCAACATCCACAAGAAGATAGTGGTAACTAGAAATTCATTGTGAAGAAAGGACTACAGTAACAGTAAGGCTAATATTGTAAGGAAACAGCTGTGGGGTCTGTGGGGGGATGGGTGAAGTGGATGGGGATGCTTTAAGAAAGAAGTGAGATGGAAACATTTCAGAGAGAAAAAACAGAACCCAGAAGAAATATTAAGAGAAACATGGTCTGGAAAATGCAGCACAGACGTATAAAGGGTTTAGAAAATATTTTACTTGAAGTTGAATATATGCAAGGGATAATATTCGTAGCAATAAATAATAAACCCCTCAATAAGGTAAAATTCTAATTATATGAAAGATAAAAAATTAAGAAAATGAATAATGGAGATAGCAGAGACTAAAAATAACACTCCGTACCTACACAAGCGTGATGTGAAGAAAGATGCCACAGAAAGTTGGAGAAGAAGAGGAGCAATGTCTGCATGGAAATGCCATGGTGCATTTAAGGTTGATGGTGCAGAGAAGAGCATTCTTTTATAAAGTGTAATATTTAAAGAGTATAAAAAGCAGCAACACATCTTTATAGCTAAAGAGTCAAAGAAATGTTGGAAGGTTCCAATGCCTAAGTTGAAATATAGCAGAAGTGATTTTAAAAAGTACTTGTATGAATCCCGACTGTGGAGAGGTTGATAACAGACAGAGCAGTCTTGCAGTCATATATAACAACAAAGGCCTGCAATAATCCTAGGTACTTAGAAAGCTGAAATAGGAGGATTAGAGGAGCTCATTAGTCTGAGATCACCTGGGCAGCATAAGGGAACTATCTCAAAGAAGGACCAAGGATGTGGCTTTTCTTTTTAAGCCATGCATAAACAAAGAGCCTCAGGCAAGAAGATAAAGCTATGGTGTCTGATTGCATCTGAAAAATAGGAAAATATATAGAAAAGGGACAGAAAGGCAGATAAAGAAACAGCTAAGCCCAGGGTGTGGCAGTAGGAGTCCCAGCAAAGAGCACTTTGTGCTCAGTGAGTAGAGAGGGTGGGATGTAGGAGCCGCAATGTGGCTTCCCCAGTGACTGGCATGAAAGTATGCCCCATACAGACAAAATGAAACATTAGAACTGAGGGCACAGTCTTAGAATTCTAGAACAGATCCTGGGTATTATTTTCTTGCTCCAAGTCATTTAATCACATCAGAATAAATCCTGAGCTACCTATCAAAGGTTTCTCTCTAGCATTTACGCACAACTGTAGCTGTGTGGGAGATACTGGTTACTTTTTGAGGTTTTAAAAACATACATGACACAATATTTTGTAAATATTTTTAAAGTTCTTCTAAATTCTACAGTAATGGTTCAAACTTTCAGTTGAAGCATTGACACTGTTAAGGTTCCTTGTTCATTATTTTCACCTTCATGAAAACTTCTACTTGTTTGCTCTGGAAAGTACAGTACTGTATGCCTCTTTATGTCTTGAGAGTCTTACCCTCAGATACTTGAACATAACTGCAGACACTAATAATGACTTTATCGTATCAGGGCCTGCCCAATTGTATAGCCCAGTGGGACTATACAATTTCATAATCAAAAAAAAAAATTTCAATCTAAGGTAGTTTCTAACAACTGTTCCAGTAGAAAATTTTATTCTTTAAAATATTTTTAATCTTATAGAATGTGTAAAAGAATGTTTTGTCTTTTAAAATATTTATTTTAAATATTTAAATACTGTATTCTGTCAGTGATATTGAAATTAATATTTCATGTGTTTACTTTCTACTCATACATTTTTCTATGATAATCACTAACCATGCACAGCCATCTTTTACGCTAGCTTTTCCACCTATTTATTGGTAACTTATAGTTCTTCAGGAAGGCCAAGTTCTGAACTTCTCTCAGCAATGTAGGCTGGAATCTTTTTCCTGGGAATGAAATTATTGTCCCACTTACCTACACATATGGTATGCACTTAATGTTACCCTTGTTTTATTTTATTTGGTTTTGTTTGGCTTGGTTTCATCAAGATGGGGTATTTCTGAGTTGTTCAGTTCCTCATAAATTCACAATTTTCCATTTCACCTCCCAAGTACTGAAATCACATTTATGTAACATCACATACAGCCTAATTATTTAGTTTAGCATTATTATGTTTGTTGATATTTTAATTTATGTGTTAAATATACTCTCATTACTGTCAGATAAGAGTTTTTATGATATTATAGTTTCATTGTGTTTTTAATCTAAATTTTAAGGTAATATCTTACAAATCGCAACAAAAAGATCTGCTGGTCTTTTAGTAATTTTCTGACCATTTATTCTGATGTGATTAAATTAACTTTTTTCTACTGAGTTTTTCAATCTACAAATCAGAAATATACCTGCATTCTTTTGGAGCTTTTCACTTCTTAACCTTTTTTGTAAGTTTCAGAATATAAAGTTGATTTATTATATGCTTTTAAATGAAGTTATGAATATATTTACTTTCCTAATTTGATATCCATTTGTTCAGTGATGTCATATGAAAACATGATCAGTGTTTGCTAGTAAGCTTCATATTCTGTGACTTTGTTAAACTCATTATTTTAATCAGTATAGTTTAGTCACCTCCTAGAATTTCTACATATGAGTGCATGACAGGTGTGGATAAAGATTATTGCAATGACTCCTAGCCAAACAAAAACTGAAATGTTTCTCTTCAATGTGTAACTAAGACCCTAGAGCATAATTTTCAATGCAAGAAGGGTATATATTTTAGTAAATCTATTTCTTAATTAATGTATTTATATCCAGAACCCAGCTTGCCCTCTCTCCTCTCCACCCAGTCTCTCCTCTCACCTCACCTCTCTCCACCCCCTCCCTTGCTCCTCAGAGAAGGGGAAGCCTCCCACTGATACCAACTTTCCTTGGAATATCAAGTTGCAGTAAGACTAGGTGCATTTTCTCCTATTGACAAGATAGCCCATTTAAGGAAAAGAAGATGGGACCATGAATCCAAGGCTAACTGAGAAATAAATGATTTAAGAAAATCTCTAATGTATCAATATGTCATTAAATGTCATTTTTATCAGTTTTCTCCAGTGAAATGTCAATGGGTTTATCAACTATTCTCCAGGTCAGACCCCATGTATAGGAGTCATTGGCCAACATACAATGAACTCAACAGTATTTTTCTGGGCTTTTTGTATCATTTTAGTTTTTTATTATTATTATTTTCATCATCATCATCATTGGTTTTCTGTTTGTTCTCACTTTCATATTTTGTTTGTTTTGTTATTTGTTTTATTTTGAGAGATAGAAATGAATTTGGGTGGGTAAGGAGGTAAGAGGGTCCGGGAAGAGTTGGGAGAGGGTAAAGAGTAAGATCAAAATATATTATATGAAAAAAAATCAACACAATATGAACAAGCGCAACAAAACAATCTAGCTTATAAACAAAATAGTAATTGGTGGCTTTACTGAGAACTGGTAATGAAGGCCAAATGTGATTGTTAAGGAGCACAGAAGACAGGCAGCTTCTAGTTAAGAAGAGAAGATAATTATGTTAACATAGATCTTCTCCTGTGTATCAAATAACGAAGAACATTAAATTAGAAGTAAGTAGAGACCAAAACAGAGTTAAAGGAATATATATAAGCACAAAGAAGAGCTATACAAAGCAAGCTACAGATAGGGGGGGTGCAGGGGTGGCGGTGGGGGTTTTATGTACTATTTGAATGAGTCTGTGCCTGGAGGGGAGAGGCAGGTTGTGGTAGAAGTTATCTTCCAAAAAGAAATCAGGCCATGATCAAATAAACTTAATTACTTTTCAGGTTTCAGAGTGATTCTGAACTATGTCACCATTGTCCACCCAAGAAATCTCAAACAGCAGCATATTAATGGCCTCCACTTTCCTGTTAGTGGGCCTGCCTGGTCTAGAAACTGCACCATCCTGGTGGTCAGTTCCTCTCATCACTATCTACCTTCTCTCTGCCCTGGGCAATGGTACAATCCTCTGGATCATTGCCCTGGAGCCCACACTGCATCGACCAATGTACTTCTTCCTCTTCTTGCTTAGTGTATCTGATGTTGGCTTGGCCACAGTGCTAATGCCCACCCTGCTAGGCCTGGCCTTTGCTGATGCTCACACTGTCCCTGCCTCAGCCTGTCTTCTGCAGATGTTCTTCATCCATGTCTTTTCTGTTATGGAGTCCTCTGTCTTGCTCGCCATGGCCTTCGATCGGGCGGTAGCCATCTGTCGCCCTCTCCACTACCCAGTGCTCCTCACCAATGATGTCATCAGCAAGATTGCCGTAGCCATTGCTTTCCGATGCTTGAGTCTCCATCTGCCCCTGCCATTCCTGTTGGCTCGCATGCCATATTGCCGTCCACAGATTCTGACACATTCTTACTGCTTGCACCCAGATATGGCTCGCCTAGCTTGCCCAGGATCATGCAGTGCAGTCTACAGCCTAGTTGTGGTACTGTCAGTGATGGCACTAGATCCTCTGCTTATTTTCTTCTCATATGGCCTGATTGGCAGAGCATTGCAAGGTGTGGGGTCTGCTGAGGATCGCTGGAAGGCTGGGCAGACGTGTGCTGCTCACCTTTCTGCTGTGCTCCTCTTCTACATGCCCATGATTCTCTTGGCATTCATTGACAGATTCAAGCTGTCACTCTCTCCACCTGCCCATACTCTCCTCTCCTATGTCCACTTCCTGCTCCCTCCACTGATGAACCCAGTTCTCTACAGTGTCAAGATGAAGGAAATTAGAGAAAAAATTCTAAAGAGGTTATTACCCACAAAGGTGGGTTGTGCTTAGTGAAGAAAGAATCTCCTCCATGCTTGTGGTAAAGAGCTCCCAATGCAAAGGCTTCCATGACCAAAAACTTACTTCACCAGAAATGACAGGTCACTTTGATCCATACTTATCTATACACAAATTAGTTATTTTTTTTCTACAACTGTATATGAGCATTTTGAAGAAAACATAAATGTTCCAGAGAATTGAAGTGAGCCATCTACTGTGGCACTATCAATGACATTAGATAGAGCTGGATTCTGTATCATACCACAGTCATCCTAGTAAGGACATGCTTGTTAGTTCCATGACTGTACATCATGTATCTGAGAAAAGTGGAGAATTTAAGGCTATGTGAAAGAAAAGAGATAAGATAAGCCTCCTGCCCAGCGGGATGGAGGAGAGTTTTCACCTGAGTTGCCACTCATATGTAGTATTCTTAGTGATCATCAGAGGAACAAGCTTCTCTTCTTCATTCCTTCACACAAAGAAATGGGCCTAGGGAGAAAAATAATTATGTAGTTTTCATTACTCATTTTTCAATTTTTTAATTAGAATTTTAATAGATGTATGTTTGTGGTTAAAATCCCCTGCACTTGAGAAAAGATAACAAGTAAAGATGAATTTACATCACTCAAAGTTAACCATAGTTGGGCTTTTAATTAATGTTAATAAATATAATGTCCTGAGCAGTGAATGATAGTATACACCTCTAATTATTTAAAAGTCTGAAATAGCAGGATTGTGAATTCTAGACCAGCATGATCTACACAAAAAACTATATGAAATAAGTGTGTATGTGTGTTTGTGCATGCACATGTCAAGTATACACAATTTACACACTATTCATGGGATGTCTTTATTCTCAGTTCTTTACTTCTTAACAAGACTATTATCTATCCTCACCCACACCAGCTATTTCCACTGTGGCTTTGAGATTGGACCCCTGATTTCCTTTGACCTATGTATTTCTCTGCTTGCTAAATAGGGTGTTAATGAATGTGATGAGGGAAGAAATCTTCAACAAGATTCCACTCACTACACTATGCTATGGAAAGAGCTTCTCAGGTAGTCCCTGCTCCTTCTACCTGGCCTCTAGAATGAGACACAGTCCAGACCTGAGAAAAACCTGCACCCTGAGGCAAGTGACTGCCACTTGCACACTTGAAGCGAGCCATAAAGCCATAGTAGTCTAGATCAAGAGAATATTTGCCCATCTAGAGACTACAACATGTGCCATAACTGCAAATGAAGCTTTGTGGACGGTGCTCAACAAGAATGAACTAACACAATATAATCTCTGTTACATTCTATAAGCATTGAATATTTTCTCAATTTTTCTTTATGTATCATGACTCATGTATATGAGGAGTTTGCATTGTTTATAACATAATGATTTTAAAATATTCTACATATATTTTAGGGGTTACAGAACTAATTTTTTAATCTTATTTCCTTAGAGAACATATTAGGTAACAAACACAAGAATGATGATTTTAGGCATGCATGGAATACTTGTGGAAGCTCTAAACTGAGCCTTTTTTGTTTTCTTTATTTTAATTAAAGAAGATATTTTGCATGTAACATATTATGATCATTTTTCTTCCCTTTAATCTGCTTTTTTTTTCTGATGGCTGAAATCTCTCCAAGATAATTAGTTCAGACTTCATTGATTCAGATGACTATATGACATTTAATGGCATGAATCGATTATTGTTTAGTCAACTGCTTCCTATTAATGAGCATTAAGTATTAAAGATATCTTCAGGGAGCTCCATAGAGGCAGAGCAGGGGCAATCAAGAGCCCGCCCAGCACTGGGCAATTCTGTGCCTTGTGGAGGAAAATAAACTAAAAATGAGCAAAGACCCTAAGGATCCAAGAAACAAAATGTCCTCATGCATTCTTTGTGCAATCTTGCTAAGAGGGGCACAAGAAGAAGCACCCAGATGCTTCTGTCAACTTCTCAGAGTTCTCCAAGAAGTGTTCAGAGATGTGGAAGACCATGTCTGTTAAAGAAAAGGGGAAATTTGAAGACATGACAAAGGATGGCAATGCTCATTATGAAAGAGAAATGAAAACCTACATCCCCACAAAAGGGAGACCAAAAAGTTCAAGGACCCCAATGCACCCAAGAGGCCTTGCTCAGCCTTCTTCCTGCTCTGTTTATTACAGAAAACTCAAAGGTGAACATCCTGGCTTATCCATCAGTGATGTTGCAAAGAAATTAGAAGAGATGTGTAACAATACCTCTGCAGTGATAAGCAGCCCTATTACAAGAAGGCTGTCAAACTGAAGGAGAAATATGAAATAGATATTGCTGCCTACAGAGCTAAAGAAAAAGCTGATGCAGCAGAAAAGGAGGTGGTTAAGGATGAAAAGAGCAAGAAAACGAAGAAAGAGAAAGATGAAGAGGATGAAAGGGTGAGAAAGAATAAAATGAAGATGATCATGATGACGATGACTAAGTTGGTTCTAGTGCAGTTTTTCTTGTCTATAAAGCATTTAAGCCCCTCTACACAACTCACTCCTTTTAAAAAAATATTGAAATGTAAGGCTGTGCAAATTTTTTAATCTGTACAGTGCCTTTTTTGTACATTAACATACTACTGAATGTGTCTCTAGATAGCCCTGTCCTGTGGTATTTTCAATACCCACTAACCTTAACTGGTACAGTCTGAGGGCTGTGAAATTTGCATAGAAATTTAAAGCAGGTTCTTATTGGTGCACAGCACAAATTAGTTATATATGGGGATGGTAGTTTGATTTTGGTTTTTTGGTGGGTTTTTTTGCCTTCAGTTGTTTCTGATGCAGCTTATGTGAAGATAATTGTTGTTCTGTTAACTGAATAGAATTTTGTAATTGCAAAAGAAAAGTACAGCTGTTTTGTTGACATTCTGAATGCTTCTAAGAAAATACATATTTTATTTTTTAAAAAAGATGACCTCAAGATCTTTCATTCTTCCTATCTCTCTGTTTCTCACTATCCTCTAAAACTTGGTGTAGAAGAGGAAGTACAACTATTTTATTTAAGGCTGAGCCTTCAGCTTTCACTTATTCTTAGCATGTTCATTGAACTTGGGTTTGTGAAATCACTGTCATTCACTGCAAAGAGAGGATTCTTTCATTGAGTCTGGAAGTAGCTTTTTTCTACAGATATACACTGAAATTTGGAATGCAATTTGATGCTGTGTCGATTTATTTAAACAACAGTGATTTATTTCCCTCCTTTTACCTATACCCCCTATAGTATGGATTGTTGACAAGCTTTATAATAACAACTATGTCTCTCCCTTTGTGGTATGAGTCTTAAATGCAACCAGAATGTGTTGGTTACTCCCATGATGATTGTGCCATTATTGCACTAATGGACACATCTTGCCTGGTTTTGTAGTTTGTAGGATTCACAACTGAGTAAAACTATTTGTCATTTCTCCCTTAGATGCCTCTGTAGTACCCTTTGGAACATTAATACCCTACAGGGAGGAGGTTTCCAACTCTATATCTACTTGTTTATATCTTGCAACCCAAGTATGTTACATCTTCAACAATAGGGTCTTATAACCTAGTTTTGATGGGCAAAAAAAAAAGGCACTGGCAAGATCTTTTGTTGGGGGGGGAGCCTATGGGATCTTCATGTCCAATAACTCCTACAGAACTCCATTCCCTATATGGCAGTGAAGATTTTCTGTAGTAACCATTGCTTCTGGGAGCATCAGTATCTACCCATGCAATGAACCTCCCTTCAATGTATCTTTTATATGTTTTAATTGGATTCCAAGATAGTAGGTTTTCATATGGTTTTTTCATACACCCTTCTCCTTGGTTAACATTCCTACACTCACTCCTCATCTCCTCAGTCTCCCATACCCTGCTGCATCATAATATTTCCCTTACAATATTTTTCCACTCTACCTTTAGTTCACCTATCTTCTACCAGCTCCTTCCCAAAAAATACTTCATCAATGTCACCTTCATCTTCCAGACTCCATGGATATTTCAAGTTAAACAAGCAAAAGAATCAGTCAGTGCCAGCATTCACATACAGAAAAGAACATGTGTCATTTGTTCTTTGGGTCCTGGGTTGGATTGACTCCCTCATAACTTTTTCCAGTTTAATTCATATTCACAAAAATTTCATCATTTTGGTTTTCTTTACAATGGAATAGATTCAATGGAGGGATCCCTCTGTCCCACAAAATTCTCTATATTCCTGCAGTATTAGTTTCTTCTACTGATATGTAGAGAGGAGAGAGCCTTTACAGAGTCAAGGTAATGACACTGGCTTACTTCAGCAGAACAAGAAGAACACTGGCCTGGGTCTCATTACCTACAAAATACACTTTGCTAATCTGATTCAAGATTTTTCTCATCACAGAAACTTCATGATTTGATATTTGTTTTGTTTTGGTTAGTTCTTAATATCAAGTTTGAAGAATTTAGATTCACCAAGGAAGAAGAAACTTCAGATGGAGAGTTGTCATGATCAGATTGCCCGTGATCATGTCTGTGAGAGATTGTCTTGATTGGTGATTGATGTGAGATGGCCAACTCACTGTAGGCAGTCTGGACTGTAGACGATAGATAGCTGAGCTCAAGCCACTGAGCACACCAGAAAGCATCACTCTTCCATTGCTTCTGCTTCAGGCTCTTGCCTTGTGTGTCTTATCTTACCTCCCTCAGAGACAGATTGTGACTTGGAAGTATAATCTGGATAAATTCTTACTTCCCCCAAGTTACTCTGGTCAGGATGTTATATCACAACAAAAGAAATCAAACTAGAGAGGCTTCCTGATTTTATTTCTTTTTGTGCTACATTTTCTTTTTACCAACATTCCTTCATTTACTTTCAAATTTCAGTGCAAATTGATATACATTCACCAAGCATATATCATAGAAAAGTTATATTATGAAAGATTTAAAAATGAATAATTTATAGCTCTTTTCTGTGTGGGAATTTATCAAACATTTGCTATAAGAATATATGTGTAACTTGGTGTTGTAAAGTGTCCTCCAACTCCTGAGATACAGTTCTCTGTCCCCTAACTTTTACCATGATGCTAACAAATGCCAAGGCCCTTTTATAATTTATCCCTCTAAAGTTGATTTCACCATAAATCAGGATGGACGAATGATGGTTTGTACAGTTTCCTCTTTCATATCACCCTAAAAAATATTGCTCAATCAATATTTGGAATGTAAATTACCCAGGATGTGAGTAATATGAGTAATAACTCACAAGCTTGCAGCAGTGCTGATTCTGAAGTGTCACAGTGTCATAGTGTTAGTAACTCTCAGGGTGACACCTGTGTTACAACACTGAACAGCAAAGAACAGACTAAGAGAAACTCAAGCATGAAGTAAAGCGTTTAATGCAACATAGAGGGGATCAAAATAAGAGACAAATACAAAGATGTTAAACAGTTCCAGAGTCTTTCAGGCTTCTCCCAGATACATCTCCTAGATTTTCTTCAGAAGATTGTGCAAATTCTTATTCTTCAATTTTGTCCCCAAAGGATAGGTGTCTTCAACCATCCAAATAACAATGAAAGGACTCACAGAGGTTTTGGAAAAAATGAAGTCTCTCCCTCATTCAAAACAGAAAAGTGACAGTACTAATTAATTGAAACAAAGTATAGAACTATGCAATAAATGGAACAATCTCCTTTGAGGATGAAACACTGTCGTCTCTCTAAAGCAGCTTATTGTACAGAAAATGCAACTTCTAGGAACATCATTCCCATTACTTAGAATGCAAACCTAGTTTCTCTAAAACTTTTACTCTAATCTGCCTAGTTTTAACACAATACACAATGGGATTCATCAAGGGTGGTACCAGCAAGAAAGCATCTGCTATCAGAATCATAACCAATGGGGATTTATGCTTTGCAAAGCGATGCATGGTAGCTAAGGTAATGATAGGGACATAGAAAATGAGCACAGCACAGATATGGGATACACAAGTATTGAGAGCTTTGAGCCGCTCCCCATGAGATGCGATACCCAACACTGTCTTCAAGATGAACACATAGGACACAGCAATGAACACACTGTCTGACATCATGCAGAGTGCAACAAAAAGTCCATAGTAAAAGTTAACCCTGTTGTCAGAGCAGGCTAGCTTCATAACATCCTGATGGAGACAATAGGAATGTGACAATAGGCGTTTGTTGCAGTATCTGAGTCTCTTTAAAGTAAATGGAAGGGGAAGCACCAGGAGAATGCTTTTAACAGCAAATGCTAGCCCAATTTGCACAACCCTGGAGCTTGTGAGGATGGCACTGTATCTCAGAGGGTGTCGTATGGCTACAAAGCGATCAAAGGACATAATGAGGAGCACTGAAGATTCCATGTCTGTGAATCCATGGATGAAGAATTCCTGGGCAATGCAGGCATCAGCAGAAATCCCCATGGCATTGAACAAGAATATTCTTAGCATAGTGGGGATAGAGGAGAAAGACAGGCCCAGATCAGAGAAGGCCAACATGGAGAGAAAATAGTACATGGGCTCATGCAGTGAAGGCTCTGTTCTGATGACACAGAGGATGGTGCAATTTCCCAGGATAGCTGTAAAGTACATGAGGCATATAGGGATGGAGACCCAAATGTGCATGTGCTCAAGGCCTGGGATCCCAATCAGTCGAAATGAAGTGATTTCAACCTCGGAAGTATTGAGAGTCATCACAAATATATGTCTTGGTCAGCTGCTGTAGGACCTACACCGCCATCAACAATCAAAAATATTATCTTTTAGTTGTAATTATAACAAAACATGAGTTATTGTAGTCAAATTAGAAGATAAAAATATGTAACTTTGCTCTTTCCTCCTCTTCCTCCTCCTCCTCCTTTGTCTTCCCTTCATCCTTTTTTCTTTTCCATTCTCCCCCAGTAAAACTCTCCCATGGAAGATATATATATATATATACCTCACTTTTTAAAAATATGAAGTGGATGAAGTGGATTTAAACAGTTTCTTCATAGTATTTATTTAAGACTTTTACAATATTTGAATATAGATATTTGTTTTATTTATATATACATTTATAAGTAACTATAAAACTAGAAAGTATAGTTTGTGTTTGATACCTTTATTAACAATAAAAACCCTACAGCTTTCTGTATGTTTATGTATTTGTACACACATGCGTGCCTGAATGTGTGTGTGTGGGGGGAACTCAGGTTCCCATACATCTGTGCATGCATATAGAGACCAGAAGTCAACATCAGGTGTACTCCATTATCTCTTTCACCTTACCTTTTCAGATAAAATTTCTCACTGTTTCTGGAGCTCTCCACTTCAGCTAGACTAGCTGACAAGTGAACCTCAGAAATCTTCTCTTTTCTTCCTCCTCAGTGCTGGGATTCTAGACGCATGCCTCCATGCCCAGCTTTGTATACATGCCGACTAGAGAACTGAATCTAGATCCTCATATTTTCACAGAAAGCACATTAGTGACAGAACCATCTTCCTAGAACCTCAAACTACATGTTTTAAGATACAGATTAAGTAAATTAAATATAAGAGCTCACAGCATGGAGGAGCTCCCTGAAGTATTCATGTGTTCACACAGACCATAATTTTATGTGAACAAAGAGTTAAAAAAGACCCAGACAACTGAGGAGATCTGTTGCTATTGCCAATATTGTTCAATGCATTCATCATATATTGTCATTATGGCACAGGTTTTATGACTGTTAAGGGGTCCACCCCAAAGGTTTGAAAGCAAACTCAGCTCTTTGACTGTTGTACACATTAGGAGCCTTTGATATTTATAAAGAAAGAAAGGGAAGCAAGAAGTAAAGAATTGGGACAGAATTCATAAAGTTATATTTACCTAGAAATTATAAATCAACTAAATTCTGATCTTTTGTAGAAATATTTGATGACCCTTAGGATATAAAAGTTTGCATTGAAACAATATATACTCACAGGTATGATATTGTAAATTAACACAGTGAAGATGAAAATTGATCCAAATGGAATTTAATATTTAAGAGTGAGATTCTTTTTCTTTCTTTCAAATGAACAAAATAAAAACCACATGGACCAAATATGCAAATCTTTACAATTATTCACCTGAATCATGAATATAAAGATGCTATGTACTATATACTTACACTCTTAAGGTTCTTACAGAGCATCTTACAGACCCATAGACTTACAACATCAAAGAAAACTCAAGACCCAAAACCATCTGCCAGAGCTTTACAGTTGTCACCATGTAAGGACAGCCCTTCAAGCTGCAATAGAGGAAGGACACCTCTGATACTAGCTATAACTATCAGGAAGCTGTAGAAGAGATGGCATGCATTAGTATATGTGCCTCAAGACTCTGAGCATCTTACATGAGGCAAGAGAAATAGAAGCTTGAATCCATACAAGAGTTAGCTAGTAAAGGTTAGAAACATAGACCTGTGAAGAAGAAATGAAGAGAAAGGGAGGCATCTTTTACCACTAATAACTTTTTTGAAGACTTTTTCCTCAAGATAACTTGAATTAGGAAGATTAGTAGAATGTATGGATACCCCACATGCAGAACAGTAGTACAAACTTTGCTTTGGAGAGTCTACTATCTATTCAGTGTTGGCTGACCATTTTATCTCATTGTCTCAAATTATGACAATGTGGTTAATGCTGTTGACAGGTTCAGTGTACTACAGCTGCCACTTGCATGGACTGACAGCACTTACAACCTTTCCAGGAAATTGTAAGTGACCTTCCTCAGAATGCTCACAACTCTGGTCCTTTTCTACCTAATTTTGGATTCTTTGCCTGGTGCTATTGAATTCTGCATGTTTGCCTGGAGAATTCAGCATACTTCTGAATGTATCCATGAGTTTATCTCCAAAGACTATTAATGAAAACTCTCACATAATTGATGGATTAATCTCTGGATGTATTCATAATATGATTGCACTATTTGGAGGTAGCAAAAGGTACACAGTGAAATCTAGATGGAGAAAATATGTCACAGAAGATACAGTCCTAGATCTATTGTTATGTCATCTTCCTGTTTCCATATTTTCTCAGCTTCTTGTTCATCAGTAAGATCTTCCATCACACATTCCCACTGCCATGACAATTTGCCTCTCAACAGGCCTAGAAACAGAGCCAAATGATGATGCATCACCAATTGTGCCATAAACCAAAATAAGTTTTTCCTCCACTTATGTTAGCTTTGTTAGATATTTGAGTATAGGAATGTGAAAAATAAAAAAATAACTACTCAGCATATTAGTGTTGAGTGTAGGTTCTTATCTACAGTATTTTAAACTGACTTGTACTCTGGCATCCCTGGTACCTGGGAGAGATATTTGGGAAAGACTGGAGGGAGAAAAGATGAGAGAATTGTTGTAATTACAGTATGATCTCAAAAAGAAAAAAAGAAGAATTTTAAATTTTACACCAAAGGAATCAGGTAGACAAGCTGTCTGTCTGTCGGTCCTTGGGATTATAGGATTCATACACAGGAAAAACTGTGCTACACATGCCTTGTTCCCTCACCTCACAATGGGCTTAGCTTTATGTCTAAGGTCACACTTGCTAAACTCCCAAGTTGACTCATATAACTGAAGAGATGAATTGCCATTGACAAACATTGTTTTTGTTTTTGCTTTTTTTGAACTACATTCATCATGTAACTACAAAGGTGTACTCTAGCTCACATGAGGTCCATAATATTTTCAGGTATAAACTCTTCCTCAAACTTACAGAAACAGCTCTTCCTTAGATTTATCCTTAGATTATATAATCTAATCTCTGAAGTATTTTTACCCCTATTCATATAGAATGCATGATATTTGTTTATATAAATGAGCTTCCACAAGAAAGTACAATACTACACTGGGGATACTTGATGTAACAGTGCTATGACTCTAGGAGACCTGCAGGTTTCATTGACTTTATTCTAAATCAAGGCTGGGAAGTCTTTATATTCCGTAGCTTTTATACCTTGTGTTTTAATACCCTGTGGGTACTCACAACTTAGTTACATTCAAGTTCTCCATAGCATCATATAATCCAGTGAGAACAATGGCTTTGCTTTAAGGGGATATTGGGAAGCAATGTACACAGTAGGCTATCATCACATAATAGAATCCAGTTCAGAGGAAGAACTTAAACAGCCCATACAACCTACTGAAGGATGGTTTATCATGCAGCCTTGTTCTCTCCATACTGTTAATCTACTTGTTTCATAAATGGGACCAAAAGAGAAGAGAAATAAGCAACAGTCAAAATGATGAACTCTCTGTCAACAAGACTTATCTTGATCAAAGATTTGGAAACAGCACTTCCATAATTCCTTAAATATTAGCAAGAGAAAAAATAGGTATGCTTCTCATTTTTAAAATGATCCAGCAAAAAGCAGCATGATTTTTTCTCCCAAGGTTTCTTTGGTAATACCTGAAGTCCCTTTTGATTGTCATGACATAAGAGGGATTGTGATAGGAATCTAGAAAGTAGAAGCCCAGGATGCTACTATACACCCTAAGATGTGCACAGTCTTCCTTCAAAGCAAAAAATTCCCACTGAGTTGTTTATAGAGCCAAACCTGAGACATCCTAGTCTAGAGGAAACTAAAAGATGTAAAGGTATGGCTCTGGTTATTCATGAAAACCCCAAACATCATAAATAACACATGAGTGAGTAATGGGAAATATTTTAAAAAGTTTTATTTTATGCTACAGATTTTGACCAAAGAATTAAAAATCACATTAATAAATACATTTATGCCAACACACACATGAAAACATAAAACAAACAAATAAACATCAATCAATCAATCAATCTTTTTTCTGGTACATGGAGGCTAGATCACAGGAGAGAAAATGCCAGGAGATCCAACATAAGTCTGAATCTCATGTCCTATGTATGTTGTGTCTCCAGCACTAGTATCTAACCTCAGTCATTGAGAGGCAACTAAGGCCTACAAGGTCTATTTTGTTTGAGGAGTGACATGTACTACCCTAACCAATTACTCAAAGGATGTACTGGTACTGGGGTTTTGATAGTCCACGGTTCTTGTTGGGAATGTTGTCAGCCCAAGTTCACCAAGCACTATTATATTGGACTTTCCTTTTTTAAAAAAAAAAAAAAGAAAGAAATGAAACTATATAATTGTAGGCTAGATTAGTACTTATGACTCTCCCTTCAGAATATGGTCATTTCTTTGCATATCTTTTATCCTTTGTGTAGCTTCAGACTTGTGCCTAATTGGAAGCATGAACCTCTGCCATATCAAATAAATCCTAAGACTTAGGAATGGTGTCCATCCATCTACATACAACCTAGCTCTCAACAGAAAACGTACCTTCCTAATGCTGCCCAGATAGAGTGTTAGTGTTCTTTGGAAATTTATTTGAACATCACAGTATTAAAAATAGAAAGCAACAATATTAAATATACATTTCAGTGTCTGGAAATGTGGACATTGAAACTTAGGGTGGTTCATAGCAAAACACAAAACCCAGTTCCTGGTGCTGAGGAAGGTGGTATATACCTATAACGTCAGCACTTTCTCAAGATGCTGAGTAGAAGGATTATAAGTTACACACCAATCTAAATTATAAAATCTTGTCTGAAAATGCACATAATATGCATGCATGAGTGTGTGTGTGTGCGCATGCACGCATGCACACACACACACACACACACACACCTTTAACTCCCCATCTACTTAAGGATCTTGGTTACTCATTTCTTCATAAGATCTCACCAGATATAAAACCAGGACTTCAAAATGTATTTGATATGTCTATTTCCAGTTATTTCAATGATGGCCAAATATAAAAAAATATTTTGATGTGTTTCTAAATATGATGAGAGCTAGAAAAAAATCACGTGATAAAGATCTTAGAAAAGTATATCTCAAAGCTTATTTCCTAAGAAAAACAGGGGTTTAGATTAAGCCCAATCTAAATGCCATGCAAGAAATAAATGTAGCATATATTGTCACATTTGGAGTCTCTGTGAGGTATAGAAATTATATCCCAGACATGAGCATAACTGGCTTTGACATTTTCTTCTGGAAACAAATATTTGCTTGCAAATTTCAAACAAATCTGTCACTTAATTAGCACAGTCTGGTTTCTGTCACTTGCTTCTGTTCTTTGCCTCTAATTTGTCATCTTTCGTCTCTAAGCACCAGCTGCTTTACCAGTGCATTTAACCTAAGACCTCAACAACCTCTGTCTTGTATGCTTGGTCCTTGTATCTTACCTGGCTTTCAGTACAAGGGGAGGTACCTGCTCCACTTGCTGCCAAGCCAACTATGTGTTAGGTGACTCATGGTCTTGACCCTTTATAAGGAACCTGCCATGTAATTTTCATTGCTGTCAAAGCTCTTGGGAATCTACAGCAGAAATCAACTAGAAATTCCCAGGAGATCACACATTAGCCTGAAATTATATGTTAACATCTTCCTCTTAATTATCTTATTAATTTTATAATAGTTGTCAAATATTAGCATGTACTAATATGCATAATAGTATTGCTTGGTATGATATTTTAATATGCATATAGCTTATACTGATCAAGGAACGTAATCTGTATTTTTTTCTGTACACTCTCTGTTTAGAACCGTCAGTCTTCTCTATTACAAATTTTCAAATAATGCATGAAAAATTATTATGCATTATAGCCATTGTTCTATAGTGTGGAATGCCAAAATCTAATCTTATATCTAATTGTATTTTATTACCTGTTATCTAACACTCCACCTTTCATTTATCCACCCCTACCCTCCATGATTCCCACTTTCTTGTAACCAGTATCTTATAGCCAACATGGCATCTTTTGATGCCTATGAGAAGAAACTGGAATATTTGTCTTTCTGTATCTCTTACTTCACTCTATGGAAAGTGTAGTTCATCCATTTCAGTGCCAATGACGGGATATGATTCTTTGTGACCTTATAATATCACATTATTCATGTAGACCATATTTCCTTCATTCATTCATCTATGAATAGACACCTCAGCTAATTCCATGTTTTATGTTTGTTAGAAATAATCCTGCCAAAATATAAGAATTCAAGACTCTGTACTATAGTGATGTCATTTACCTTGAATATGCAGCATTGTTTATAGTTGTGTTTTATGATAGATCTATGTTTAGTCTTTGGGACACCCTCCACAGCACTTTAAATATGATTATGTTAATATATACACCACTTCCCAGTGTAAAGGACTCTTTCTACACACATCTATCAATGTTCATTGGTAGGAAGATGGGTCTGATTTGTATTTCCCTGATGGCCACTGATATCAAACATCACTTTTTCTTCTTTTAGATTCATGTTCTACTTACTCCTCTGCAGAGTCTAGCATGCTCAAATACTTGTGTGGTTCCCTTCTTCCTCTTTTCCCATGCAGTCAAATACAGTATAACATTTCCTTGGAGAAGATATATCAATTGATATACAACCTTATGAGTATGCTTTTCTTATTTGATTTTACTTAGGTTATTCCATATTTTGAAAGCAAATAAACTATAACTGAGGTGAAGCTAGACATTTAAACACCGAATATATGTTGTGGTTAGAGAAAAGGAGGCCACACCATCCTGTATCACAAAATCACTGGAAGGTGTCACTGAGACATCAAAATAAAACTAATCCTTTCCTTTTATACTGATTCAAATGTCCATAACTATACCAAATTTCTGTTTACTTTTGTTCATAGCTTTCTGGGATGCTATTAATGTATTCTCTCTAAAACTTAAATTTTGTTTCACTTGTCTTCTCACAGCATTCTTTAGTATCTCACTAAAAAATATGAGCATATACTCATAAAAATAATCAAATATTTGATACATCTTAGTACCATAAAATGTACCTTCTTTGAGAGAACATTTGGATTCACTGACTCTAGACCATAGCCTGAATTCTGAGTTTTGATGGTACTGCTGCTCTGGGATCACATTTAATATAGGTTGTAATATGATTCATGAGTCTTACTAATTCTTGGCATTACCCCAAATCCTTAAGTACAGTTAACTTATATGTGATGATAAGTAATTAAAATTTGTATACTTACAAATCTTGACTCCATGTTTTATTTTGCTTTTTTGTTGTTGTTTTTAAGAGAGTAATCATGAGAGAATGTGAATGTGGAAGTGGGAGAGATTCTGGGGGGAGAAGGGATGGAAAGAGAGATGAATGTGACCAAAGTATCATGTGTAAAGCTCTCAAGGAATAAGTAAGCATATTTAAAGCATGATAATTTTATAAATAGCTAGTCTTACTAGTAAATTAGGGATTTCCTGACACCAATAAGAAAGATCCTACCTCCAAGACGTATATGAGCAATGGAGGCACAGAACTAGTAGGAATAGTCAACCAGTGACTGGTCTAATTTGAGGTCAATGCCACAAAAGGGAGCCCATGCCTGACACTGTCTGGATAACCAAGAACAAGAGTCCAGACAGCCCAGAGATCCAGGATAGAAGGAAAAAAGCAATAAAACAATTCCTAATGATAATCTGCTATACTCATAGATCACTGCCTAACCCATTCATCGACAGAGAGATTTCTTCCTGTAGTTGATGGAAGCAGATGCGAAGACCCACTGCCAAACATAAGGCACAGAGAGAGCCCACACCAGAGATTTCCCTCAGTCCCATCCCTAGGATCCTGGAGAACCCTGAGGAAGAAGGGGAAGAAGAACTGTATGAAGAGGCCAGAGAGATGGAGAACACCAGAAAAAATATGGCCTAAAGGATCAACTAAGCAGAGCTCACAGGGACTCACAGAGACTGAAATGGTAATTACAGAATCTAGACAGCCCTATGCTAGGTTCTCTGCAAACATGTTGTGGTTGTTTAGCTTGAGCATTTTTAACAGTGGTTTTAGGGGTATCTTTGACTTTTCTGCCTGCCCTTGGGACATTTTTCCTCCTACTGGGTTGCCTTCCTCAACCCTGATACAAAGGTTTGTGCCTTGTCTTACTGTAACATGTTATACTGTGTTTGGTTGATATCCCTGAGAGAACCATTTTTTCTGAAGGAAAACAGAGAGGAATATATCTGTGGGAGAGGGAGACAGAGGAAGGGAGACTGGGAAAAGTGGAAGAAGGAGAAACTGTGCTTGGGATATATTTTATAAGAAAAGAACAATAAAAATAAAATTGTATGCATATATAAAATTTTATTTATAATTTTATATTGATTTTATAATTTTATATTATAAATTATAAATATATTTTATATTTATAATATTATATCTGTACACACACACACACACACACACACACACACACACATATTCAGCAGGATGATAGTAAGGCTCAGGAGAAAAGGACCTTGCACAGATTTGGATGTCCATGTTGAGTAAGGAGGGCTTTGCAGCCTTAGAAAGGCTTGGGAATGATTGGCAGAATCTCTTCTGAAATTCTTTTTCTTATCTGGATCATCAGCCCCTCATTTGAGAGAGACCTTGGAATCACAGCTAACACAGTGTACACTGAAACACTGAGATATTGCTGCCATGCACAGTATACACACACACACACACACACACACACACACACACACACACATTTACGGTCACAAACATCCCATATCACACTATCAACTAGGACTATCTATTCACAAAATACATATATTCTAAAACTATTAAGTCAAAAATGATGTTATCACACTAGTTGTGTATCCCAAAAGTAAATACTCACTTTTATACTTGCACACAAGATTTTTATATATTTAAATTGAGTTGTTTATGTACATATTTATTAATAAACCTCACATAAACATATCAAAATATATTAAATACCAACAAACTTTCAAATTACACATATAACTGTAAGAATACAACCTCAGGATAATGAAATAATGCATTATATAACTGCTCACACTCATGCAGTTAGATCACCCCTCTTGCAAAGGCATTGAAATCTTCAGCCTTTGTATTCACTTGCATAGAGGAGAAAGGAAGGTTAGGAGTTAACTGAAGTCTCTAGCTTGAGAACCCATTCTCAGAGGAAGTCAGTGTAAGACTGACACAATGACCCTTAAGAGGAAGAAAGAGCAAGGTAGATTCCTTCAAATAGACACTAATTTAAGGTCTCTGCCAAAAGCTGAATCCCAGAGGTCAGGCTCAGCTTAGTTAATAAAAAGAAGTCTTCAGGGTAAGAGAGTTTCTACACCACAGGCACATCTGCCACTTCCACAACAGCAGGACTAACAGAGCCTCCATGAAGCTAGAAGGCAAAGCTATGAACTGTGCATCCCTGGAATCTTGAGCTCCAGAAGTCTGTGGACAAGAACAACATTCTGTGATGGAAAAACAAGAATAATGATTCCCACTGTGCCCTCCTGTGAGACCTAGAAAGGTAGGAAGACTATTTCAGCACAGCCTTCCAGAAAGAGATTATATATGGGCCTAACATTCTCAGTTATTAAAACTTTACACTGTAAATTAGATGCTTTAAAGTGAGAGAACAAAGTTCAGTTTTCCTGAAGCTATTTGGTAAGGAGATCTTGTACAATTTTTTTCTATTACCTTGTAACTGACTCCAGCAGCATTTTTAACTGCTGAGCACAAGTATTTCCCTGTACAGGTAGAGTAAAGGATATCCTACAGAAGCAGCAGGTACCTTGGATTCAAATTCATTCTCAATGATAAAAGGTAATCTAACCTTTACTCAATTTGAAGCCATAGTCCTTGTAATTTAATTTCTCCAACCAAATTCTACACATTTTATGTTAGATTTTACATGGAGAATTTTTTTTATAAAAACTGAATCATAAACCCCAAGTGTGATCATCATAGTTGTAATGCCCCAAAGTATATGACTTGATTTTATCAGTGCACATATGAAGGGAAAAATTCTAACACATTTGAAAAATAAAAGAACATATTTAATAACTTAGATAAAGAAATGGTATTATTAATGGGGAATTATATTGTTGCTTTTCATATAAGCCTTAAAAATGGATACTTTGATCCTCAAATTAATATTTAAAGTCCCACACTGACTTTAATCAGCTGGATATTGGTCAAATTCCTGTTTACTATCCATTTCATGTCTTTGGTTTTTGTCTGTGGTTCTTAAGTCTATGTGAAAAAAACAGGTAAAGAAATTCACAGTAGTGAAGGCACTGAATTCTGTAATATGCAGAGGATACAGCGTGGGAAAGAAATAGAGGTACTTAACAATGACCCACACTTCCACTCTACACTCAAATCCTAATTTGACTTTGTTTTTCCTTGATATCCATGGGGAAAATTCTGATTCTGACTTAGCAATATAAAGCAGTAAGCATGTCCTTTATGTGATGGTCTATTGCTAAGGGTGATGTGTAAACAAAAGAAAAGAGACAGATAAAATTAATTTTCCGAGAAATTGTTCATTGGTAACTGAAAGTGTGTGAGGAGGGAGTTACCAGACTGCAGAAATGTACAGAACAAATGAGTGACTCCTGAATTAAACCTCAAGCAGAGTCAGATGTTAAGAAGAAATGACATCTCCAAGAAACCTATAACACAAGCTGGAGCTTGGTCCATAGACTCAAGTCTAGTGAAGTAGCATAGGCCATGGCAGAAATGTACATGTCTCCAATTCAGTAAACAATTGTATAAATCCCTCTCCTACCACCCTTTGTTACCGTGAGGCGACAGTCTCTACTTGACTTAACCAGGATGGGAATCCCAGAAACTCACTGTTAATGAGAGCAACAGCAAGTGTTTCTGGAAGCCCTGACTATGTGGGGCATCTCCCTGGCACAGATTTCCTATGTGGTACTTAGTAAATTATTTAATTATTCTGACATTTTTTCCTCATGGTAAAATTAAGATGAAGGGGTTTGAATGAGTTAGAAATAATTCATTTTATGATTTGTAATGCACATTGACAATAGGCAACAATCATTTCACAGTTGATTAGAGATGCCCTTGCACAGTGGAAAGTGGCACTTATAGCCAATACCTCTTTCACTGTCTTCAACAGGAACAAGGAAGCTCTCATCCCAGGAAGGTTCTCTGAATGGCTAAAAGACTTGGTGGCTAGGTCCCAATGAGCTAATAGTGAAACAGAATCCAGAAACTGGTAAGGACTAAGCCTGGATCAAACAGAACTTTTAAGATGTGAGAAGTTGAGACCTGAAAAAAGAAAATAAAGTACAAACGCTGAGCTCAATGATGATGACGATGTGTGTGAATTCTCACCATGTATTAAAGCAAGATTTGATTTAAGCAAACCTGTAGCTATAAGGTACGCAAGGTAGTAAAATTTCCAACTTATAGTATGCATTATAAATTCTGAGCCCCCCTGTCAAACCACAATAAATCTAGGGAAAATTAGAAGAATACTAAACACATCTGTGATCCTGGGGGGAAAACTCAATAGGCAATAGACTGGGAAATTGAAATATTTTTTAGCTCCTAAAGATGATTTGATAACAGAGATGGGTTCATCTAGGGGGATGCATACAGAGAAGGTAGTGTGTTTGGTTAGAGGTATATACTCAATTAATTCTGATCTACTCAGAAAACTTTTTTAGGCTATACTTAGGGTTAATGTTAAGCGATTATCTCTAAATAGATAAAGTCCTTTAAGCAGTATTGCCTTCCATCAGAGGAATGAGGTCATATGGACAAGACTGAATGATCCCTTGTTTGTTATAAATAGTAGAAAACTGGGTCTGATTGTAGCATTACTGGTCAAGATATATTTCTATTATTGTAATTTACTATCCTGAAAGATACTGGTTGTGAGAGCATAGTTACATTTGCAGCTCATATACTCAAAATCTCTTTGGATCAACATGTGAATAAAATTTGTGCACTACATCATTTTATGTTGCAAAGTGGCTTGTAGTAAAACAGTTAACTTTTAATATAAAAGTCCAATGAAATAATTAAAATTATTTGTAATCAATAACATTCATTTCATTGTCACCATCTAGGAAAATAGATACCTTCACTCCTGAGAACATAGTAACCATTCTCTCATGGTGGCTTCAAGTAACAGCTCTTCCCATCCCCTGTTCTTTATCTTGCTTGGAATCCCAGGACTGGAGAATTATCAATTTTGGATTGCCTTTCCATTCTGTGTTATGTATATTGTGGCACTGACTGGAAATATCACCATTCTACACATAATCCGAATTGACCATACTCTGCATGATCCCATGTACCTCTTCCTGGCCATGCTGGCTATCACTGACCTGGTCCTGTCCTCTTCCACACAACCTAAAATGCTGGCAATACTCTGGTTTCATGATCATAAGATTGAATATCATGCCTGCCTCATCCAGGTATTCTTCATACATGCCTTTTCTTCTGTGGAGTCTGGGGTGCTCATGGCCATGGCCTTGGACCGCTATGTGGCTATCTGCTTCCCACTCCGACATTCCAGCATCTTGACCACGTCTGTAGTCATCAAACTAGGGGCAGCTGTGATGGTGAGAGGGCTGCTGTGGGTGAGCCCCTTCTGCCTCATGATCTCCAGGATGCCCTTCTGCCCCGACAAGATCATTCCCCAGTCCTACTGTGAGCACATGGCTGTGCTCAAGTTGGTATGTGCTGATACCAGAACCAATCGTGCATATGGACTCTTTGTGGCTTTCTCTGTGGTTGGCTTTGACATAATTGTCATCAGTGTATCTTATGTGATGATTCTGAGAGCTGTACTGAGGTTGCCCTCAGGTGAAGCTCGCCTCAAAGCTTTTGGTACATGTGCTTCCCATGTCTGTGTTATCTTGGCTTTCTATATTCCAGCCCTTTTCACATTCCTCACCCACCGCTTTGGCTACCATGTGCCCCGAGTTGTGCACATCATGTTTGCTAATTTCTATCTGCTGGTTCCTCCCATGCTCAACCCTATTATCTATGGAGTTAGAACCAAACAGATCAGGGACAGGGTAATCCAAGGATTCAGGAGAAAAAATCCTTGAAGCAGGGATCACACTAGCTCTAGGTCGCTGACCAAAGGACATATTCAACAACTTTGGCAAATCAACACCTATTTACAAGGTATCTCACAGCCCTCCAGAAGAAGTGGAATAACTTTCAAGTTATCCAGAATGAGAAATTTGAGACCTTTTATGGATAATACATGTTTATTTAACTTGTTCTTATCATCATAAGAAAACCAAAGAAGCTTTTTCCTATATATAATCGCTGAATTATTTAAAAGAATGTTATTGTCCATAAATTATTAACTTGAAAACATTATTCTTAAAGCTTAACAGATGTATAATTTAAGATTTATTTTGAACAGAGATATGTCTTAAACAAATAACAATTTGTACATTTTCCCCATCTTGGAATCTCTTTATAGAAGTAGACATTTCAAAATAAAATATGTCTAAAAGCTTATGGAAATTCATTATTTATTTTAATAAATAGGACAAAGGTAAAACAAGCTTTAAAATAGGAAACAGATAAAACAGGCAGCAGGTAACTGCTGTGTGCCGCTTAACTGTTCCTTAACTATTCTCACTTAACTAAACCATCACAATTACACAAAGGTGGGAAACTAGTCAATATATAACAATAACAACAACAATAACACAAAACTACCTGTAAGTCTTGAAGGTTTTTCAGAAACCAAGAATATATGTATAGGAAAAGCTTTGGCCAATGCAATGGAATGTTATTGATGGCCAAGGGGGTATGCAGCATTGTAGGTTTTTAAGTATTTTCTTTTAAAATTACCATGTTTAATTTTGTTTTATTACAATGTTTCATTTTACAAACTAATATGACACTTCAACACAAATTTTTAATAATTATTCTTAATTGATAGAACAGAATGTTAGTGTGAGAGAAAAGTAATTAAAATATCAACAAAAACTTACAGAAGAGGTTGGTGCCAAAGACTATGGAAAAGGATGTAATGGTTCTGGAGAACAAGTCATGAGACACTAGATTAAGATTCACGGCAGTTTACAAACTTTCAGACAACAGTACCAAATAGCAACTTCTTTAGACTGCTAACAATGACTGTTAAGTGAACTGATTCAGTCTCTAATAGCTAATAGCTATTGAATCTGTGAGAAAAAAAAATGAATTTCTGAATGAAGGCCAGATTCTTTATAAAATGAAGAATAATAATTATTTTATAAAGAAAATTCATTCTAAGCTTTAAGTTCAAGGGAAAAGTGTTTAAAATTCTGACCACACAATTAAATGTTAATTTCCTTCAGAACTATCACCTTGAAGCATTTTTAAAGCATGCTTCCTGTTGGGTCACCGCACTAACATAGTTCAACCCTCTTTACTAACAAAGCTAAGGGAAATAATTTCTCAGAACACCCTTGGAGATTGGTAGCATGCTTTTTAGTAAACTGTTTTGTCAAATGAATAATGGGCAGGAGATAGATAGAGCTATATATGCAAGGCAAGGGCTATGAACAAAGAGGCACTATTTAGATCTGGTAAAAGATTCAGGAAACTATATAGGGAAGACTATTGAACTGAAAATCATGTCTTTGAACTAGGAGACCATTGGCATCAGATTATGATAGCAAACATTACTGAGGGTAGAATGTCTAAGGACTATAAACTGTAGTTCTCAACTTCCTCATGACCAAAAGTTGCAGATAGAATTTAGAGACACTCAGAAATGGGAGTCATTTGTCTCACCTCCTCTCCCAGCAATAATGTCCTGAGAGCTTAATATTCAAGTCTTTCAGATAAAGCTGAATCCTATGGTGTCCCTACATAAACACTTCAAGACAAGTAATGAGAATCTATGGAGATTCAAAATTGACTTATGTCATGAATTCTAACCACTCATAAAGACTGAGGACCAAGCATAGAGAATCAACATTTAAGATCTATGGCTCATTTAATCATTTATTATCCCTTGGTTGTATTATGTCTCATCCTTAGATGTTATTTTTGTTTAGGCTTCTATTGCTTTTAAACATTTTCCATAGCACAGACTTTTAATTATACCTGTATTTCATAATGTGTTCAAATTATTATATTGCTTATTTTATTTGTCTCCACTGCTCATCACTGAAGATGGTTCTGTTAGTATGTTCAGCATTAATATAGAGATGGTAGAACTCTCTCCAGAAACAGAGTGAAAGCCACTCTCTTGGAATTGAGCTCCCTGTCTCAACCATTGCTTCCCATCTCTAGTGATTAGGTGCGACACTCTCGCCATCTTTCTATCATCTAAGGCTCTGTATCATGTTTCAGTAAAATCATATCTGGATCAAAGGGAAATGTTTATGTCTATAATGTGTCATCCTATAATTTCAGAGAATACTTTGTTGTTGGCATTGTTGAGATGGCGTACATATTGCAAACAAACGCCAAGAAAATGGATGAACCCTAACTGAAGAATTGTTATTACTGAACTGAGCCCTCATAAAACACAAATACATCTAGATTCTAATTCCTAATACTCCTAAATGTGATCTTTCTCAGACAAGTGTCATTGCATATTAACTTAAGTTACAGAAAAAAAATACTGAATCAATCTACAGTGACCCACTCCTCCAATGTAACAGGAGACCTTGTATAGATGGAGAATTTAACACAGATATACACACAGTATTAATACTATGCAGACAAGGAGAGCAACTTGATACATCTAAAAATCAAGGATTTCCTTCAAGGCATCAAAGCCAGAAGCAAAGCAAGGAACAGATGCTATTTTCAAGGCCAGAAAAGAAATAAATTATCTTGACACTGTGATCTTGAACTTTGCATTCCAGAATTGTGGCACAATGAAAATCTATTATTCAAGCTGCTCTGTATACTTTGTTGTAGAAGTGTTGTCATAATAATATAATTAATGTCTTATTTATCATAATAAGTCTGCATCTATAAATTACTATATTCCATCTAGTTTGATAGGATTTTAAACAGGGTTTTAATTAATTGTTTATACAAATAAATCCTTCAAAATATTGTCAAGTATTTCACTAAGTTGACCTTGGATTCATATAAAAACAAATCTATTTATTACAAAAATTGATTAAGAAATGAACAGTAGTTCCAAGTATGCAATTAACTATTAATAGAAGAATCAATGAGAACCAATAACTTTTCTGAGGAAAAATAAAATCTGTGTGAAAACAACAAATGGATTCTCAACTTCTAACTTAATGTTAAACATATCTAAATGTGCGATGAACATATAATTTAAAATATTAAAGTAAATCTAAAACTGTAAAGTTTGAAAACCACACATATTCAAAGGTAGTACTTGCGTCTCCCCTGGCAACCCTCTCACTCTCACTTTCCATAAGTGTGTGCATTTGTATGTATGCAAATGCACCTCTCTGTGCAAGTGTATGCACATGTGTGGGCATGTTTGTGGATGCCAGAGAAGAATGACGACTATCAGTATTTGAGACACTGTTCTCCATTCTGACAGGGTTTTTCAATGACCTGAAATCTTTATATAACCAAGGCTGGCTATCCTAGGAACCACTTGTCTCGAAATCCCTGAGTCTTGAAATACAAAGCATGCTGCCATGCCTAGCTTTTATTTCTTTTTATATTCATTTATTTTATGTGTATGAGGGGTTTTTTGCCTTCATGTATGTCTGAGCACCACATGCATAGAAAAGGGCATAGGTTCCCCAGGACTAGAGTGCTAGATTAACCCAGTTAAAGTTCCAGCATGAACGAGGGAGGAAACTCATGAGGTCCCACTCCCCGAGAAGCTAGTGGCAATTGATGCCTGCTAAGGAAGGAAGAATATTTTTCTTCAGGGATGGAGGCCCTGAAAGAGGCTCCAGTAAATGTTTCTATAGTCACTCAATAGTATTAGCACTAAATTGATTCAGTGAGCTCAAGAGAAAAAAATAAGAACACATAAAGTTGAGAAGAAACGTGGTAAGGAAAGTAGGAGAGAAATTGGAGAGAAGAAAATGGGTGTATTTTATAAAAAAAAATACATATGTATTGTGAAATTCTCAAACAAGAAAAATATTTTAGATTAACAATATCAAAAACAACAAAAAGACCATGCATGGATTCCCATGAGAGTGGGAGAAATGACTCAAATGTCTCATGGTGATCTGAGCAGATCTGTGACACTACATGCCTTGAGTTTACTTCCTTATTTCGAGAGCATCAATAACAAATAAATTTACATTATTTCCCAGTCACTGTGGCAGCACCTAGAGCTCTGTGGTTAATTTCAACTGACAATGTGATTACATTAAAGCTTACAATACTCCTGAGTGATATACCTTTGAGTGTGTCTATGACATTGTTTCCATAATTGAGGGGGAAGTCCAGCCCTAAATCTGGGCACTCAAATCTTATGAATTGGAATTCTGGAGTCAATAGAGGGGAAAGGAGCTCATTCTGTGACAGCCTTCATCTATTTTTGCTTCCTAGCTATGGAAAAGATGCAACCAAATTGTCTCATGCTTCTACCTCAGTGCCTTCCCTATTTGATGGATACTTTCACCAGAAATGTAAGTCAAAATAGATCTTCATAGAAGCAAGAGGAGAGGGGGGATGTGATAGGGGGTTCCTGGGTGGGGGGAAATGTGGTAAGGGAATAACATCTGAAATGTAAATAAAATATCCAATAAAAAAATAGAAAAAATAGATCTTCAAGTTGAGCTCTTCAGGTACTTGGTCAAGCAACAGTAAAAGTAACTAATACATTTCCAGTCATCAACTGGATAAGGACAGTGGCACTGGAAAACTCATAATGTACAAGCACCATATGCCTGTTGAGTTCTTCCTAGCTTACACTGAGGGCATGAGACCTCCAGTGTAACTGCTTATTACTCACTCATGTGTAATCCAGATGTGTGGAGGAAATTAGGAAGCTGTGTGGTAAACTTTGACCAAGGAGAAATAAGGTCTGACAGGTAATTCACTCTCTCCTTTAATTTCCTGGATAGACCATCATCAAGCATATTTGATAAACACACAGACACAGTTATACAAGATTAGCCAATATACATTCATAATAGTGCCTGGCTCATTTTGATTTGCTCACTCTGTTTCACTTATCTTTTGTCTTCTATGATAATGGTGTGGACACATTAGCTTTTTTTTTTTTTCCTTTTACTATCTGGTACAGTGCTAATTCTTGTCAGTTGATGGTACTGAAGGAAGACAGGAAGAAGGAGAATTTCACTAGCTGGTTTCTTTATAATTTGCTGGAGTGGTGTTAAAAGATAAAACTTTGTTCCGTTTTATGGTCCTTCATTCTTTCTCTGAGAGTGATTCCCAGCAGTTCACAACTCTCTTCCACACTGACACACCAAGGATACTCTCCACCTGTCCTCTGTGATAATGGCTAAGCCAGAAGACCCACACACATAACAAACAGAACACTGTCTAGGGTAGCCTCTCCTATATGTACTCTGCTCTGAGAATGTGCATGTGCCTTAAAGGTTCCACATGAATAATCTGGAAAGCTGCACATGCAGTCTCATGCTCAGAAAATCACTGTCACTGACTCTCACTGAGATACAGATGAACATGAATGTAGAAAACCTCTACAACTGTCAGGCATAGCAGTTACACCCTCCTCCTTCAGCAACATCTTCATATGAAAGGGCTTTCTGGTGATGGGGAGGGAAGATTTTTTTTCAAGTGTCAAAAATAATACACTTCCATAACTTTGTATGTATAGATGAAAGAAATGAGAGCTGCTCGGTGGCTCCATCACATTGTTCTTTTTCCTTGTACCCATTCTATGAGAGTATGTATAATTCTGGTAAGCTCTTATTAGCCAATTTCCTCACTACCTTGCTTCCATGCTAATGATTATTTATATTAAATAATACATTTTCTAAATATTGTCTGGTTTTTGTCTTCATTCTGGATCCTGACATGGCGTCTAACATTTCATCTTGTCCTTGATTTGACATTAGTCTTCTCCCATTCAAACCCTACCATCACGCTATCATTACCATAAGCAATTTGTAATGAACACTTTATCATCCATGCTCAGAAGCCTGGATATAATCTTTGAAATTAAATGACAGACTAAATTAGGAAGACTCTTCCTTGTTACTGACCTGACAGATTTCAATTAAAAGACAAGAAGCATGTTATATGTCAACTGTGGCTCTTGTGTGTTTTCTTCCAATGTTACCTGCAAATACTAACTCTACAAAGTATAAAATACATGAAATTTTTATCAGAATTAGAAAACTTTAAGTAAAAAATTAACATTGGGCTTTTCGATTTAAAATCCAATTAAAGGGCTTCCTTTAATGAAAAAAATTTAATTACACATGTAGATCATACCATGCAAAACCTCACAGATGATTTAATGAAAAAAGGGGACATATCTACTTAATAGATGGCTAAATGCTCTCTTTTGGAAGATTTGATAAAGTAGGAATACTTATAAGGAGTAAAATAATGAAAAAGTTACTTGATTTTCACTCATGAAATAGTTATTGAACTGTTGACTTTTGATTATAAAAGTCTTCAATTTTTTAAATCTTCCAATATCTTGTGACAGTAAGTAGCATCCTTTGTATTTTCCATCAGAACTATTTGTTCCTATTTAGGAACATGCAAAAATCAAACCTGAACATTGTATCTTATATATGATATCATTCCTACAGGAGAAATGCCCAAGCAGTTGGCACTACACCCAAGTCAATCACCACTTAGGTCTCATCAAACTTTATTAACATCTCAGAGGAAAATAAACTATCTAATGAAAGTATCAAAGAAACATGACTGTTTGCATTGACTGGAACCAAATGAGTCTCTGCCACCAAAATGGCTAATTGCAGTTTTTCACACATGTACACAGAATACATTCACTGACCATGAGTCCTGATCTCTGTGACATAAATTGTAATGTGAATGCCAGTGTAAGATAAAAATTATCTAATATTTTACATGTTCAAATATACATGTTCATATATAAATGCAGTTAAATCTTGGACAAATTAACATCTGGATCCTTTGATGACAATTGCACATAAATAAATCATCATCTTTTGTTATAAAATTGATGAAATAAAGTGATGAATAGAGTTCTATTTGTTTGATATTTATTAGTAATGAGGAGCCTAGTGACTTTTCAGATCTACTGTGGTTATTCATCAGCTGTTTAAGCATACAACTTGGATTAATACAATTATCAACTGTGAAAACTCAATTTTATCTTTATCTGTATTTAGCATATAATAAAAGACAAGACAGATTGACTGATACAAGACTTGAAGTCAAATTTCTGGTATGTATTTTAGTATTTAACCAATAAGATAACAATTCAGGAAGCAGTCAGAGAATAAAAGGTTTTGTGTAAAACACAACTGATTAAAATATTTTTCTGTTGCATTAAAAATAGAACAGCTGACTCATCTATGATTTCTCATATTAAATTCAAACTTTTTAATTGAATAGAGTCTGAATAATTACTTTCCACAGATTAATAATACAAGCTAGAACTATGAATAATTAATTATTCATCTAAGCAGCTCATATTGTATTGAAAATGAAATAATAATTTATATGTCATTAATATGAACTTACTGACAAAGAAACTTAAAAAGCAAGTATCATACAACCTAGAAGTTCCATAACTTGACATCTTAAAAGTTTGTTTGATGTTTTAATATTACATCACTCTATAAAATTATTTATTTATTAATGTTCATTTCTACTGAAATCATTATTAAAGTTGGTTCTGCTTCTGATTTAAAACCTTGATAATAGCCTTTCGAATCTGCTTCGTCTTCACACTGTAGATTATAGGGTTGAGCACAGGAGGGATGAGCAGGAAAACGTTGGCCATGATGGTGTGGACAAAGGCAGGTGCTGAATGGCCATAGCGGTGTACAAGAGACAAGCTGATGAGAGGAATGTAGAAGATGGCAACAGCACTGATGTGGGATATGCATGTATTGAAGGCTTTCTGTCTCTCATCAGAAGAAGCGATGCTGAGGACAGATCGGATGATCAATACATAGGATAGCAAGATGCAAGGGCAGTCAAACCCTGTAGTAGAGAATAGTGCAAACAGACCAAGAATGCTATTGATCCTGTTGTCTGTACATGAGAGCTGGATGAGATCTACATGGTAGCAGTATGAATGTGAAAGAACCAGAGAACTGCAGAAGGACAACCTCTTGACAAAGAGCACAACTGGCAACATGACAGCAACATTCCTTATCAGCACAATTATGCCAATTTGGGCAATCCTGGCATTGGTAAGAATAGTAGTATATCTCAATGGATCACAGATGGCCACAAAACGATCAAAGGCCATGGCCAGAAGAACTCCAGACTCCATGAAAGTAAATCCATGGAGAAAGAACATCTGGGCGATGCACGCATTTAAGTTGATCTCTCGGGCTTCAAACCAGAGGACACCAAGGGTAGTGGAAAGTGTACAGAGAGACAAGCTCAGGTCTGTGACTGAAAGCATAGAGAGGAAATAGTACATAGGCTCATGGAGGCTCTGCTCACGAAGGATCACCAGCAGGATCATGCTGTTCCCAGAGAGAGCAATTACATAAAGGAGACAAAAGGGAATGGAGATCCAGACCTGAGCTGCTCTCAAGCCTGGGATACCAGTGAGAAGGAAGGTCGGAAGCTGGGAACTGGTATTATTAAGGATGAGCATAGTGAAGTCTGGGAAAAGAAGGGTAATTAGATAATTGAATATAACAGTGTATATATAGCTTATTTGATAAAAATTTGTCTAGCACTTAATACTGGTAATTCTTAATTTTTTAAAAATCTTTGTTGATATACTAGAAATGTAGGCTGCACATATTTTGAGAAAACAGATTTACCAGATTGTTCCAAAGCAAGTTTTTTTTAATATTCCAAGCCAGTCTTCTCTTGATTTGTGACAAAAAGTGACAAGAAAAATTATTCTTATCTATATAATTTCCCAGTAAATACCAAAATAATATAGTGGAAAATCCAATTTCCAGTTATTTTTAAAATAAGCTCTTGAGTCTAGAACATGACACTGAGCAAACTCACTCTCTTTTTTGAAATGTGACCATTAGACAGGCTTGGTAAATATTCAGAAGAACGTCAGAGTGTCTCTGGGACATACAAGTCTGCCTATGTGACTGCAGAATAGTTCAAGAAAAAATGATGTCAAGTCAATTTTTTTACAGTTCTCTGTGTTCTTCGTATGTTATATGTCCTATGTGTATAATTTTATCCATGCTCCAATTCTAGGGTTTAGATAGTAGCACATGAAGTTTGCATATGGAGCCATTATATCTCAATATTTTACTCATTAAAGTAATTGTCCTATTACCTTGAAAACTCACTGCTTGACTCTTGAGAGAAAACATCAATTTGAAAAAAAGAGTGAAAGAAAGAGAGAAAGAAAGAGAAAGAAAGGAAAGAAGGAAAAATAAAGCAAGAATGGAAAGAAAGAAGGAGAAGGAGCAAGGGAAATAGGGAAGGAAGGGAGAGAAGAAATGAAGAGAGAAAGGAAAGAAGAAAGAAATCCTTGTCCTTATTTTTAACCCAATAAATTAAAGTCTGTCTTATAACAAATAATGACATGGAATGCTACTGAAATCCAGATAAGAGTTGTACTCAGAACATACATAGTGTGATAGATGCAGTTGTTCACTTATCTGTATCCATCCAGATGGTTATTATCATATCTGTTCAAGGAAAGTAAAATTTCTCCACCTTTCTTTCTTTTATACATATACAGGTGGGACTAAGTATTAACCATAAAAGTATACAGTTAGGCAACACAATATCTGAACTTTATATATCTGATCCTAATGCCTACCACTCTATAGATGTCAGAAATGCATGGGAGGAGTCTGTCTGCCATCCAGGATTCAGTTCCTAAAAAACACCTTTCTAATCTGTACTTTTCCAGAGATACACTATAATCAATATGCTTCCTTAGGTGTAGATGGCTATGTGTCAAATATCTTTCTAGGTAAGTTGTGTATGTGTGTCACTCTTTAGTTTTTCTGGGAAGTGACCTTAGTATTAATGCTCCCTTGTGTGCCAAGATATCCAGGCTACACTTTCTACAGCATATCACAAATCAAGTGGCTCATTTTAGTGACCATCAAATTCTTAGTGTATGTTGCTGATGATTATTCCAAGAAAATTTCCATCCCCATCCTCTTGGGAAACTAGTCTCTATTAGGTATTTCCAGATGGTAGAATCCTTTATTTCTGTAAACATATTCTGCATCTTTACCTTTCTGATATCAGTCCTCTGCCTACTGTCAAATCATTTCAGAAAAGGGCCCTGCCTAACTTCATGACTTCTGTTTCTTCTACAGAATGACAATTTTCAAGTAAATATTGGAATTCCAATTCTGGTTGCCTGGATCTAAACATGAAAATTAAAGTTATTTGAGTAAAATATGTGTGGCTTCTTGTAGGTAGAATAAATACTAATATGTGATGGACTCCATCACTCTGTCATACTCCATAACTTCCCTCTGTTACTTTCATCACCACACAAATATAATACACATAATATATTCATATATTGTTGTTTTCACAGAAATTTTACTGCTGTAGCTTATTCATTTAATTGACACTATTTCCAATCAATTATCAAAATGACTTTATTCAAACTTTAATATTTCTTTCTAGATCTATCTCAGCTTTCCCTAAATACAATATCTTCTATTCATACAAACTAACCTGAAATACTAAACTATCTTACAAATAATTACACTTTATTGTTTTCTCAGGATAATGCTCACATATTAGTATAAGATGGAATGCCTTCAAATCAACGACAACTACTACTATTATTAATTAGTATTTTATAGTTACCAGAAAAAGTAAGTGATTTAGGAAAATGATAGCTTAAAGTGAATAAGAGTAAGAAAATTACATATCAGCATTTAAGTGCAAATTATAGCCTAAGCACTATACATTTATTAGAAAAGAAATATTAATTATTCAAGTTGTCAGGAAATTATTACATAAAAATTATTACATAAAAATAGGAAATTATTACATAAAAAACAAAATAAACAGTAAGTAAAAAGGTAAAATAAATTTATCAGCAATAAAGCCAATATAGGTAAACTTTAAAAAAAACTCATCCAGAACACTAAAGTAAAAAAACAATAAAAATGATATAGATAGTTAAATAATATACATATTCCATATGAAGTAGCAATATTGATAAGTATTATTATCAAACTGTTACAAAAATAAAATAACAGGTAATAAATAAAGAAAATATGAAACCAGATCTCAGTCTCAGTCAGCATCAAAAAATCCAATCTGTGGGGAAGATAGCCACTAATTTGCAATAAAGTGAATTATATCTAATCAAAGGTAAAGGAGTTAGACTCATAAAGTCATAGCATCAAATACATGTTTCTATTTTTTCTCAAGACTAGAGCTAATGTCAAGCCAAATCTGCTGGAAAGCTTATTTCCTGACAAAGAGAGGAGAGATACACAATGACCCCAATTTCAAAGCTAAATGAAAAGTGAGGAAGAAATAAAATCCATGATGAGTGTCACTTTTAGGACTTCATTGAATCAAAATAATTCTGTCTACTCTCTCTGGTTTTGATGTTGTCTCCTGGAAAGAAACATGTCTACCATCTTTCTGCTGAGGCACCCATGATCTCTGGTCTTTCTGCTCTAAGCAATCCCTCCCCACTTTCCTTTTCGTGTATAGATTCAGAAAGCATCTTTCTTTTGCTTTATCCCACCCTCTAGTTAGACCTTAGCAGTCTATTCCATGAGGTTTGTCATAAGGGTCATATTATCTTACCTGATCCTAGTGTTTAACTAACAAAAGGACCGGTGCATTTTTACTTTCTGCCAGGTCAAATTCATGTGTGTGATGGTAGCTCTGGTAGTTCATGGACCTGACCCTCTAATAAGTATCCAGGCATGTACTTCAAACCTACTGCCAAAAGGCTCATGGGACACAACTAAGAATAATGAGGAAAATTAGCTAGATGCCTCCTCACACTGTATTAAGCACGTCAAAATTTCTATTTACTTTTGTCTTTCATTTTATCATCTCCATATTAGGTTTAAAAATAGATGGTCTTTACTTTTCCATGATCTTTAGATTATAATTTTTTATAGAGTTTAGAGAATGAACCATTATGAACTTTCCTCTTTCCCTTTTCTCTTCTTAATTCGAAGGAACTACCAAATCAAAATGCTTTTCTCAACAATACATATAAACTAATACACATACTAATAACTTTATCTTATGTTTCTGTTTAAGTTAGTCAAGTGTGAAAAGCAATTAACTTCTGACTGGAATACAATTAAACTTCAATTGACACTAAAGTTCAGCAAGTTGTGTCCAGCTGCAACCCCAGCCACTTGGGAGACAAAGTCAGGAGAATTGGGAGTCTGAATCCATCCTTGGTTACATACTCAATCCAAGGACAGTCTGGGTTAGAAAAGACCATGTTTAAAAAAAAAACAATTTTTAAAATATAAATAATAACTAAAACAGAATTAGTTATGTGAAAAAAAAAGCTGTCCCAAGCCATCCAGAAGAAAGCTAACATTCATGCAGTGACTCAGTTGCTCATTGTTATGTAAATTTTGTTTAAAATTTATTTTGGACCATGTTCTGAAATTAACTTTTTTCTTAGAAATTCAAATTGTAGATACAAAAAAGGTATGAGCTTCCTTCAGTACATCACAAACGATCTATAACTATTTGTTAATAAAGAATTAACAAATTAACAAAACTTAAATCTTTGAAAATAACAATTCTCTTATCAGTATCTTATTAATATGAAAACCATGATTCAGGACTGGAACTGGGGCCAGTGGTCTGAGTTTCTGACATTTCTTCAGTGTTGAGGTCATACTGTGTGCAGGATTCTAACACCGTGAAGATTACAGGCCATGTCAATTTCAGGTCTGTGGTTACATTGGGAGGTTTCTCAGTTCCTGTCACTCATACTTGCTTATCATGGACTCAAGATATTGGATACTGAGTTATTCATTGCAGCACCTGCCCCAGATTTTAATTTGCTTCAGAGAAAAAAGTAAGTGTATAGAAAAGATAAATTCCCCTCGCCTGGTCCTTGTGACTGGGGCAGACACCTAGCTGGTCTGCTCCCATGAAGACACCATATCCTGGGATATCATAGAGGAGCCACTGAACTCAGAGCAATGGGAAAAAACACTTGTCCACTACTCTACACACCAGAACTACAAATGGGAGCAGGGGGCCCTCAGGACACACTAGGTACCCTGCACCTGGGGAATACCACTCCCCTTCCACCCATCCCCATCCCTTGGTCCTTGTGGCTGGGGCAGACATTTAGGTGGTTTGCTCCCGTGAAGACGCCATATCCTGAGACATCCTAGAGGAGCCACTGCACTCAGAGCAGCAAACACCATATTCTGAGACATCCTAGTGGAGCCACTACCCTCAGAACAGCTGGAGCTCAGGGTCACAGGATCACAGAGACATTTGGACCCTGAGGAGTTCTAACACAAGCTAAATAACTGGGAAGAAAGGCTCCAGTCAGAGACAGTGAGTACAAGTAACACTAGAGTTAACCAGATGGCAAAAGACAAGCCCAAGAACTTAAGCAACAGAAATGAAAGTTACTTGGAATCATCAGAACCCAGTTCTCCCACCATAGCGAGTCCTGGACACCCCATCACACTGGAAAAGCAGGATTCAGAATTAAAATCACTTCTCATGATGGTGATAGAGGACTTTAAGAAGGACATAAATAACTCCCTTAAAGAAGTATAGGAGAACACAGGTAAACAGGTAGAAGCATTTAAAGAAGAAACACAAAAATCCCTTAAAGAATTGTAAGAAAACACAACCAAACAGGTGAAGGAATTAAAATAAAAAAACATCCAGGATCTAAAAATGAAAGTAGGAACAATAAAGAAATCTCAAAGTGAGACTATCCTGGAGATAGAAAACATAGGAAAGAGAACAGGAGTCATAGATGCAAGCATCACCATCAGAATACAAGAGATAAAAAAAGAATCTCATGTGCAGAAGATACCATGGAAAACATTGACACAACTGTCAAAGAAAATGCAAAATGCAAAAAGCTCCTAACTCAAAACATCCAGGAAATCCAGGACACAATGAGAAGGTCAAACCTAAGGATAATAGGTATAGATGAGGGTGAAGATTCCCAACTTAAAGGGCCAGTAAATATCTTCAACAAAATTATAGAGGAAAACTTTCCTAACCTAAAGAAAGATATGTCCATGAATATACAAGAAGCCTATCGAACTCCAAATAGATTAGACCAGAAAAGAAATATCTCCTGTCACATAATAATCAAAACATTAAATGTAAAAAAACAAAGAAAAAATACTAAAAACAGTAAAGAAGATAAAGTAACATATAAAGGCAAACCTATAAGAATTACACCAGACTTCTCACCAGATACTATAAAAGCCAGAAGATCCTGGACTGGTATCATACAGACCATGGGAGAACACAAATGCCAGCTCAGACTACTATACCCAGCAAAATTCTCAATCACTATTGGAGAAACCAAGATATTCCATGACAAAACCAAATTTATACAATATCTTCCCACAAATCAAGCACTTCAAAGGATAACTGATGGAAAACTACAACACAAGGAGGTAAACTACAAAAGAAAAGAAAGAAAGAAAGAAAGAAAGAAAGAAAGAAAGAAAGAAAGAAAGGAAGGAAGAAAGGAAGAAAGAAAGAAAGAAAGAAACTTTACTAAAGCGCAAAGCATACATTGCATACATTGCACCTCACACAATGCTAGTGAAGGATTTCAACACCCCACTCTCAGTAATGGACAGATCAGATCATGGAAACAGAAACTAAACAGAGACACAATAAAAGTAACAAAAGTTATGAACCAAACCGATTTAAGTGATATCTATAGAACACTTCATCCTACAACAAAAGAATATACCTTTTTCTCGGTACCTCATGGTGCCTTCTCCAAAATAGACAATATAATTGGTCACAAAACAGGCCTCAACAGATACAAAAAGATTGAAATAATCCCTTACACCCTATCAGATCACCATGGACTAAGGCTGGTCTTTAATAATGACAAAAACAATGGAAAGCCCACATACATGTGGAAACTGAACAATGCTCTACTCAATGATGATTTGGTTAAGGAAGAAATAAAAAAAGAAATTAAAGACTTTTGAGAATTTAATGAAAATGAGTACACATCATACAAAAACTTGTGGGACTCTGTGAAAGCAGTATTAAGAGAAAAACTCATAGCTCTAAGTGCCTACAAAAGAAACTGGAATGAGCATACACTTAACAACCTGACAGCACACCTGAAAACTTTAGAACAAAAAGAAGCAAATACACCCAAGAGGAGTAAATGGCAGGAAATGATCAAATTCAGGGCTGAAATCAAGCAAGTAGAAACAGAAAGAACTATACAGAATATCAACAAAACCAGGAGCTGGTTCTTTGAGAAAATCAACAAAATGGATAAACCCTTAACCAGACTAACCAAAGGGCACAGAGACAGTATCCAAATTAATAAAATCAGAACTGAAAAGGGAGACATAACAACAGAAACTGAGGAAATTAAAAAAAATCAACAGATCCTACTACAAAGGCTTACATTCAACAAAATTGGAAAATCTGGATGAAATGGAAAATTTTCTAGACAAATATCAGGTACCAAAATTAAATCAGGAGCAGATAAACCATCTAAACAGTGCCATAACCCTTAGAGAAATAGATGCAATTGTTAAAAGTCTCTCCAACAAAAAATCTTGGAGATCAGATGGTTTTAGTGAAGAATTCTATCAGACCTTCCAGGAATACCTAATACCAATTCTCTTCAAACTATTCCACAGAATAGAAACAGAAGGAACACTACCCAATTTGTTCTATGAAGCTCCAATTATGCTCATACCTAAACCTCACAAAGACCCAACAAAGAAGGAGGACTTCAGACCAACCTCTCTTGTAAATACTGATGTAAAAATACTCAATAAAATTCTCACAACCCGAATCCAAGAACACATCAAAGCAATCATCCATCATGATCAAGTAGGAATTATCCCAGAAATGCAGAGATGCTTCAATATTTGGAAATCCATCAATGTAATCCACTATATAAACAAGCTCAAAGAAAAACACCACATGATCATCTCACTAAATGCTGAGAAAGCATTTGACAAAATTTAACATCACTTAATGCTAAAAGTTTTGAAAAGATCAGGAATTCAAGGCCCATACCTAAACATAGTAAAAGCAATATACAGCAAGCCAGTAGTCAACATCAAACTACATGGAAAGAAACTTGAAGCAATCCCACTAAGATCAGGGACTAGAAAAGACTGCCCACCCTCACATAGTACTAGAAGTCCTAGTTAGAGCAATTAGACAAGAAAAGGAAGCCAATGGGATACAAATAGGAAAGGAAGAAGTCAAAAATTCACTATTTGCAGATGATATGCTAGTATACTTAAGTGACCCTAAAACTTCCACCAGAGAACTCCTAAACTTGATAAACAACTTCAGCAAAGTGGCTGGTTAGAAATCAACTCAAACAAATCAGTAGCCTTCCTATACTCAAAAGATAAACAGGCTGAGAAAGAAATTAAGGAAATGACACACTTCACAATAGTCACAAATAATATAAAATATCTTGGAGTGAATTTAACCAAGCAAGTAAAAGATCTGTATTACTAGAACTTCACATCTCTGAAGAAAAAAATAGAAGAAGATCTCAGAAGATGGAAAGATCTCCCATGCTTGTGGATTGGCAGGATTAATTTAGTAAAAATGGCCATCTTGCCAAAAGCAACCTACAGATTCAATGCAATCCCCATCAAAATTTCAAATCAATTCTTCATAGAGATAAAAAGAGTAATTTGCAAATTCATTTGGAAGAACAAAAAACCCAGAATAGTGAGAACTATTCTCAACAATAAAAGAACTTCTGGGGGAATCACTATCCCTGACCTCAAACTGTACTACAGAGCAATAGTAATAAAAACTGCATGGTATTGGTACAGAGACAGGAAGGAAGATCAATGGAATAGAATTGAAGATCCAGAAATGAACCCACACACCTATGATCACTTGATCTTTGACAAAAGAGCTAAAACCATCCAATGGAAAAAGGACATCATTTTCAGCAAATGGTGCTGGTTCAACTGGAGGTCAGCATGTAGAAGGATGCAAATGAATCCATTCTTATCTCCTTGTACAAAGCTCAAGTCCAAGTGGATAAAAGACCTTCACATAAAACCAGATACACTGAAACTAATAGAAGAAGAGAAGGTGGGTAAGACCCTCGAATACCTAGGCACAGGGGAAAAGTTCCTGAACAGAACACCAATGATTTACACTCTAAGATAGAGAATTGACAAGTAGGACCTCATAAAATTGCAAAGCTTCTGTAAGGCAAAGGACACTCTCAATAGGACAAAATGGCAACCAACAGATTGGGAAAAGATCATTACCAATCCTAGATCCGATAGAGGGCTAATATCCAATATATACAAAGAACTCAAGAAATTGGACTCCAGACAACCAAATAACCCTATCAAAAATGGGGTACAGAGCTAAACAAACAATTCTCAACTGAGGAAACTCGAATGGCTGAGAAGCACCTTAAGAAATGCTCAACATCCTTAGTCATCAGGGAAATGCAAATCAAAACAACCCTGAGATATCACCTCACACCAGTCAGAATGGCTAAGATCAAAATCTCAGGTGATAGTAGATGCTAGCAAGGATATGGAGAAAGAGGAACACTCATCCATTGTTGGTGGAATTGCAAGCTGGTACAACCACCCCGGAAATCAGTCTGGTGGTTCCTTAGAAAATTGGACACAGCATTACCTGAGGACTCATCTATACCACTCCTGGACATATACCCAGAAGATGCTCCAACATATAACAAGGACATATGCTCCACTATGTACATAGCAGCCTTATTTATAATATCCAGAAGCTGGAAAGAACCCAGATGTCCTTCAACAGAGGAATGGATTAAAAAAATGTGGTATATTTACACAATGGAGTATTACTCAGCTATTAAAAATAATGAATTTGAGAAATTCTAAGGTATATGAATGGAACTAGAAAATATCATCCTGAGTGAGGTAACCCAATCACAAAAGAACACACACAGCAGTTACTCACTATAAGTGCATATTAGCCCAAAAGCTTGAAATAACCAAGATTCAACTCACAGACCACGTGAAGCTCATGAAGAAGGAAGACCAAGTGTGGATGCCTCAGTCCTACTTGGGAGTAACAAAATACTCAAGGGAGCAAATATGGAGACAAAGTGTGAGACAGAAACTGAAAGGGCCGTCTGGAGACCATTCCACCTGGGTATCCATCCCATGTGCAGTCACCAAAGGTAGAAGCTGATGTGGATGTCAGGAAGTGCATGCTGACAGGAGCCTGATATAGCTATTTCCTTAGAGGTCTTCCAGAGTCTGACATATTCAGAGGCAGATGCTCACAGCTAACCACTGATCTGATCAAGGGTTTCCCAATGGAGGAGTTAGAGAGAAAACTGAAGGAGCTGAAAGTGTTTGTGGCCCTATGAGGAGAGCAACAATACCAACCAACCTTTCTACAGGATCTAAACCACCAGCCTGGGAGCACATAGGGAGGGACCCATGACTCTGTCTGTATATGTAGGGGAGGATGGCCTTGTAGGGCATAAGTGGGAGAGGAGATCCTTGGTCCCATGAAGGCTGAACACCAAGTGGGGGGAATTCTATGGTGGTGATGTGAGAGTGGGGGAGGACAGGTGGGGGTACATCCTCATAGAAGCAGGAGGAGGGGGATGGGATAGAGGGTTCCTGGGTGGTGGGGGTAAAGGGGTAAGGGAATAAATCTGAAATGTAACTATTATATCCAGAAAAAAAGAAAAGATAAATTCTCTTCATTGTTTCTTGAATAAACCCTCAATTAATTTTTCAGTTACATTGATATTTATTTTGAAAATATAAAGATCTAGGGATCAAATTATCTTATTTGAGCATTTTCTAGGTTTAGGTTAATGTAGTGGACATGACTACTGGCTCTCTTGCTAACTACAGTTCGAGTTCTCTTACCCACTAAATTATATAAAGCCATAAATATTTTCAGACAAATTATTTAAAATGTTACACAATACTGTTTCTAGGTCCATTCTACTCTTGGTACAATGTGTCTGTTTTCTTGAGAAAATTTTAAAATTTTGATTGACAGATTGTTTATGTTCATTGACTTCTTATTGTCATTTGTTGTCATTTTTCTAATGAAGAATGGTGTTGTGCACATTTTCATATCTGAATTAGCCATTCACATACCTCTCTTTGTGAAAATTCTACCTAAGCAAGTTACTTATGCCTCCAATAAGTCCTCTTTTTTTATGAATGGGTCATGGGTCTTTCTCTGTCAGACAGTTTTATTGTAATCCTATGTTTTGAATTTTCAATTTTACAATTGAACTTTTTTCTCCTAATGAAGTCTATTCATGATTCTATATTTTCCTCTTATAGTTAATGCCTTTATATTTTTACGTTCTTTCAGAAAGAATTCTTCTGGCAGATGATGTGACCATAGGCAGAGACCTACAACAAAACATTAGGCAGAGATCCCAAATTGCAGATCTCCACTGAGTGCCTGCCTTCCCCCAACCCTGAGCTGAGGAAGCTTCACAGCAAAGGTAGAGAAAAAGTTGTGAGAGCCAGAGAAGTTAAAGACACCAGAAGAATATGCTCCACAAAATAAACTAAACAGGCTCATAGAGGCTCACAGAGACTGAATCAGCAACCATGGAGACTGCATGGGTATGTGCTGGTTCCTTGGCAAGTCTTATGGCTGTTAGCTTGATAGTTCTGCTTTGCATGCATACATGTGCACATATGCATGCACACCCCCCCCACACACACACACACAAATAGACATACATATGGTTTGTATTTAGATAAGGATTTTGGTCACATTGGACTAGAAATCAATCATACTCTACTCAGGTCTTATCTAACCACAATTATCATTTTTGCCCTATTTCAAAATAATGCCACATACTTAATTCCATCATATATACAGACAGACAGACAGATAGACAGATAGATAGATCATGATATGCCATTTTGCAATATAAGATGTGTAAACAAGCATGTACTTTCACACAACCTATGCATTTGGTAACCCTGAACTCATAGAATGAGAATGTTATATTAATTATACATCCTTAAAACAAATAGTTGTCAGCACTTGTACATATATACATATATGCTCACATACAGGTCAATGTTTTTCATGTTCACAGGAATACCTTTCATAGTCATACATAAAAATATGTAAAGTATCAATCGCTATTCATGTTGCACACAATATGCCTAAAATGGGAGCTAAAAATAATTTAAAAGAAAATGTGAGTATAAATGTAAGCTTTATGTAAATATAAAAACACACCTTCACATGCATTCAATTAAACCTGTCTTTGTGCTGCTGTATACAGACAAGAGAGGAAAGTTAGGGGTTAATACTTCTATCTTTAGCCTCCAGTCTCACAGGGAGTCAATGGAGTCATTGTGAATGTGAGGCAGTTTGGATATAGAAAGAGAAAAAGAAGAGTGCTTGGGGAAACAGACAGACCACACAGTTCTTTAAATAGATCCTGACATGAGATCTCTAAACAAGGCTTAATCCCATGGGCTTTAAGAAATTCTTTAGTCAGAGTTAGCTTGTTCAGAGACATAGCAGTTATCTGGGTGAGTTACTCCTTTTGCCTCATGCATATTTTCCCTTCTGAAAAATCAGTAGGATATTCTTCAAGAATAAAAAGAGCAAAACAATGCACTATATAAAAGTCCTGGCTTGATGGGAGCATCCTGTCTAGAAATCCAAGTCTACTGAACTGTACTCTGAGATTAGAAGGATATTGGCCTCCTCTGTGTCAGACCTAGAAATGTAGGAAGATGCCCTCCAGCAACAGACAGATTGTGATCTCCCATGTTAGTAAATCATGCACTTAGATTCTGATATTCCACAATGAGATTCAAAAGTTCATCAACCTTGACTAATGTTTTACAAGCATGTAACTTTATTTCATCTCCTATTGTGTGGTATTATTATACAGTAATAATGCTAATAAAATGCTAATAATGATTGTATCCTGTAGAAATAAGAATAATGTACATTATAAATGAATAGAGGAATGATGAGTATGGGGCAAGAAGAAAATTGTATGTTCTTTTCCTCTTGTCTAAGAAATGCACATCTCCATGTCTCAAGCCAAAACAAGATGAACTGTTCTTTTCATAATGCAATTCTTTCACATGCAACAACAGTGACAAAGAATCAGCAAACGCCTGTCCATGAAGCATAGCTTACACTCATAACTCTCCATGTGTTCAAGTCCTAAAAATGACAGAGAAACAAAAAGGAATTTCTAAAAGTGAGGATGATAGACTATAGAACACGATGGAAAAGTTGAAAAAAAAAAAACCTGACATCTATTGAGGATCACATCTCCCTGATCAAATACAGCTCTTTTGTCGTTTCTACTGTTCTATTGTTTCTCTAATAAATGAACACTGAGAGTATAAAGTTAGAGCAAACAGAATAGAATAAAAAAGACTAAGACATGTCTCTTAACATGGGTGTTCTGTATCTTAAAAAAATTCAGATAAAGAGGAAGAAGAAAACTGGATGCCCAGTTAAGCTGGGCAACATAAAGCTGTGTAGAGTAATGATTCCTCTACTAAGATTAGTGGGAAGCCAATAAAAATGTAATATCAAGTCAATGGTTGTGCATCCCTAAAACCACAGTGTTCTGGTGAATGAGGCCAACTAAGTTACATAACATAAATCAGATCCTATTGAAGTAGTAGAGGGAGAGAGGAGAGAAAGAAGAGAATGAAAGGAAGGAATGAAGGAACAAAGGAAAGGAGGGAGGGAGGGAGGGAGGGAGGGAGAGAGGGAGAGAGGGAGAGAGGGAGAGAGGGAGAGAGGGAGAGAAATTTAAGAGAAAACAATGTATTCCCAGAGACAGTAAAAGCCCAACCAAGAGCCTATTACAGAGGATTTAGTTCAGGGAAATACTAAGAACACTGAGTCCAATTTCTCTGATTCAGTATATTGTTTAAACACCCTAAATTTCAGCCTTTGACATATCAGGTCAACAATTTGCTTGACCCAGCTGTGGCAGGATGCCCAACTATTTGTTGCCAATGAAGACAGTATTGTTAGTCCAAGAGTGATGTACTCTGACAATACTTTTATATATGATCACTGACAGATTATTCATTGACTCTGAAATTTTATTGTTTTTCATGGTAAATCACATAGAATTTTTTCATAGGTTAAAAACAAGCAACTTAAAGGGACTTTAGTGAAGGGTCTCAAGATCCAATAATCCTTCCCCAACAGTTACTCAGCTATAACTAGGCATGCTGGGAAGTTGTATCTTTAGCCAACATCTATCTAGTCAACTGCAGCGGGGGCAAAATGAATATGATCTAAGTATGCTTGTTTAAATCATTCTTAATCTTGGTGGCTGTTCCAACAAACTGAGAGTGACATACAGTGGCCAGGAATAGGTAAGTATGCCCACTCTTGTATAATCAGAAAATATGGTACTGTTTGAGGAGATTTAATCTGGTAAACAGAAGCAAAGCAAAGGCCCTGAGCTGGAGATAATGTGACATCTGAACTGCCACTGGATACTTCATAGGATTATTTGAGCAATCTCATGATGATTAGCTAGGAAGGTAGATAAGCTTTGTGGTGTAGAGAAGACTTCTAAAATCTGAGCCCCACTGCACTCAGCTACTATAAATGAAGGGGACTAGGAAAAATGAGGTCTATTTCATCTTGAAGAAGCCCTTTTAGGATTCTTGAGGCCTATAAAATGAAACATTTGTTAAACTGCAAACAAAGAGACAGTAAGGATACTGTTTTCATCTGAAGGTTTCTTTTTTGAATGAGGTGAAAAGTGAGACTCTCAAAAGACTAAGAGAAAAGATGTTAGGTAAGAACTAAGTCACATGTCACCTATGTTTTAAAGTTTTTTGTGACAAGTTGCATTTCTTGAAGATCATGGAGAATGGAAATATGAAACCTCAGGGATGAAAACAGGGTACCTTCTAGAATGTACCAGAGACCTGGAAGATGAGAAACTCTCAGGACTCAAAGGGAGTGACCTTAAATGAAATACCCAACCGTGGAGAGAGGGAACACATAAAGTCTACCTCCAGCAGAAAGATAGGGTCCCAAGTAAAGAAATTGGGCTGCCATCTCATGGTCAAAACCTTGACCCAGAATTGTCCCTGTCTAAAAGAACTTCAGGAACGAAAATGGAAAAGAGACCTGGGGAAAGGAGGTCCAGTGACCAGCCCAAATTGGGATCCATCTCAAGGGGAGGCTCTAAAGCCTGACACTTACAGACAGGAGCCTAGCATGACTGTCCTCCAAGAAGCCCAACAAGCAGCTAGCTGACCTAGACAGATAAAGATACTTACACCCAACCAATGGGCTGAAGTTGGGGACCCCTGAGGTTGAATTAGAGAAAAGCTGGAAGAAGCTGAAGAGAGTGACCCCATAGGAAGACCAGCAGCCTCAACTAACTGAAACCCCAGAGAGCTCCCAGAGACTGAGCCACCAACCAGAAGGATACAGTAGCTGATATGAGGTCCCCAGCACATATACAGCAGAGTACTGCCTGGTCTGGTCTCAGTGAGAAAAGATGCTCTTAACCCTCAAGAGACTTGAGGCCCCAGGAAGTGGGGAGGTTTGGCAGGTGGGGATATCCTATTGGAGACAGTGGGGAGGAGAGATGGGATGTTTAACTATGGGATGACAAACCAGGGAGTGTGTAACAACTGGGTTGTAAAAAAAGTAATAAGAAATAAAAGAATAAAATAAAGGGGACAAGAGGAAACTATTCCTTATATTAGAAGGCTAATTGATAAATTATGAAACTAATAAATCAGCTATCAGAAAAATAAATAAAAAATAAAAAGAAAGGATTACTCACAAAGCATAAGATATTTATATTCTAAGATTTTCATTAAATACAGTATGTATAATTGTAAATACACAGAGGATTCCTCTTTTTCCTTAGGCTAGAATCAAGATGAAAACTTGATTCTAAATAACCAAGTTAATATGAGAATAAATCACTATAATTCCTTATTTCATGCTTCTTTCCTACCATGAGCTACCATTGCCCAAATGACTCATCGAAGAGATAAAGGAAGACCAAGTAATTTAAAGAAAAAATGACAAATTTGACTATAACTAATTTGTCATACTTGATTTAATTTAGCAGATTCTACTTCCAGGAAAATATTTTGTCTTTAGAAAATAATTGCCCTTAATTTCAACATGTTCTGATATTTTAAATGTTATGTACTAAAAAGTATTAAGTAGCATCATTTTTGTTACAAAATATTATTATAAAAGATAATTTTACTACAATTTACTATTGAATAAAGTTGTGACATTACACAAGTGGATATAATCATCCATGTCTTGGCTGTTATAATCCTCAGAGAGCAGAGTAACTTCACCACAGAGAAAATATGACACATTCTCTCATGTTGGCTTCAAGGAATAGCTCTTTCCACTATACATTTTTCATCTAGCTTGGAATCTCAAGACTAGAGAATTATCACTTCTGGGTTGCCTTTCCATTCTGTGTCATGTATGTTGTGACAGTGACTGGAAATATTACCATCCTATATATAATCTGAATTGATCACAACTTGCATGGGCCTGTGTACTTATTCTGGCCACTCTGGCTATCATTGACCTGGTCCTATCGTCCTCCACACAACCTAAAATGCTGACCATACTCTGGCTTCAAGATCATGAGATTGAATATCATGCCTGCCTCATCCAGGTGTCCTTCATACATGCTTTTTCTTCTGTGGAGTCTGGGGTGCTCATGCCATGGACTTGGACTGCTATGTGGCTGTTTCCCACTCTGACATTCCAGCATCCTGACAACAACTGTAGTCATCAAACTAGGGGCAGCTGTGATGGCGAAAGGGCTGCTGTGGGTGAGCCCCTTCTGCTTCATAATCTCTAGGATGGCTTTCTGCCCCAACAAGGTCATTACCCAGTCCTACTGTGATCACATGGCTGTGGTCAAGTTGGTATGTGCTGGATACCAGAACCAATAACATATGGACTCTTTGTGGCTTTCTCTGTGATTGGCTTTGACATAATTGTCATCAGTGTATCTTATGTGATGATTCTGAGAGCTGTGCTGAGGTTGCCCTCAGGTGAAGCTCGCCTCAAAGCTTTTGGTACATGTGCTTCTCATATTGGTGTCATCTTAACCTTATATATCCCAGCCCTTTTCACGTTCCTCACCCACCACTTTGGCCACCAGGTGTCCTGAGTTGTGCACATCATGTTTGTCTATCTTCCAGTTCCTCCCATGCTCAATCCCAGCATATACAGTGTTAGCACCAGACAGAACAGGGACAGGGTTATCCCAAGGTTTCGTAGAAAATGTCCTTGAACCATGGATCACAGCATCTCATACCACCATAGGAACAGGTGAGAAACTGTTCTCATGTTCTTACCTACCACCACAAAGTCATCCCTATTAGAACAAATAGCCTTCAATTGAAAACCTTCCAGACCAAATAGGAATGAATTTCATGCTAACCACAGCCATGGAAATGAAAGATGTGACATATAATACATACTTAGTTGACATATATCCCTCGTGAAAGGATTTACTTGTCATCCATTAAATCAGTAAATATTTTACCAGATCACCATGGTTTAAATTAGATGGTCATACAGTCTGAAAAGAATATAGACATTGCATCAAGCAGCTAAAACTGTACATATTTCTTCCATCTGAGAATCTCTTTATTGAAACAAAATACACATTCATTAAAAATGAATGAACTGTATAACTGAGACCAATAAATATTATTTTTTTGGAAAAGAAATGGTGCCTATTCTTGGTCTTATAAAAGGTAGTTATTTATCAGATTCTATACAAGTGAGAAAGGTATGAAATAGAGTACTTGGCATTCACAGATATGAGTCATGAGAGTTCTAAAAGAAATAGGAAAAATTATTTCAGACAATGATCCAGCAGAGCCTAATACACTAACTATGTTTTGAGGAGCTCAGGTTAGCTTGCAGAATATGGAGAGATCACTCACTGTTTCCACCAAGAAATCCCAAGTGAGACCAGAAGAGACATACTGATGGAATTCTTCTGAAACCTTTGGTTCCAGGAGAGGGAAAAAAGAACATGAGATGGAACTGACCCCAGATCAAGGATTCTGACAGAGCATCCTGTCTCTCTGTCTCTGTCTCTCTGTCTCTTTCTCTGTCTTTATCTCTCCTCTCTGTTCTCTTTCTTCCTCTTTCTCCTCCCTCTGATCTCTCTCCTCTCTTCTCATCATTTTCTCCTTTCCATTCTAGTTTATTGATTTTTCTATTATGTGTCTCTGTGTGTGTATGTGTGTGTATATGTGTATATATATGTGTGTGTGTCTGTGTGTATATGTTTTATGTGTGTATATGTGTGTGTGTATGTGTGTGTATGTGTGTGTATGTGTGGTGTGGGGTGTATGTGTGTGTGTGTGTGTGTGTGTGTGTGTGTGTGTGTGTGTATGGGAGGTATATTCAAACCTTTTCAAAAACATAGTGAAAAACGAATTTTTTACTCTGGGTATAATTGCCTTTTGGGTTGCAAATTTAAGCATGGTTTATGTAGCATTTACTCTAACAGATTTTTACCTAAAAGTGCCACATTTGAAGTGGCCTATTCTTTATTTATACATCTAGATTTGCAGATTATGAATATTTATACCAGACTAAACTAGGTATAGCCAAACTTCATTGTGATCAATTCATAAAACGGTTTGTTTGTAGACATATGATTAATAGTTTCCTGTTCTTATATTTTCATACTCACTTGACAGTCACAATTTTGTGACTGTCTGTCTGTGACCTCCATCAAAAATAATATGTTTACTGCTTGGTTAGTTTGTGCAAAGGAAAGTCTCCCCATCAGATTCTAGTGTCACAGTCATCTTCCGATACCACTGCTGTGAATAATCACCCTCACTATGTACCACATACATCTGCCTCTGTGTTTTTCCTGTGTAGGAAGTATCCCAACTCTGGGTCTATTTATCTATTTATCACTTTTATTAGTTTACCCAGGAGCAAGTTTCCACATGACATTTTCTTACATAGTTACTTATGATGACTTTCCACACACACCTCTCCCTCTCTCTTTTTATGCATAAAATAAAATAAATCTTAAAAAAAAACATTAGGTGTTACACAGGTAGTGCTGTAGCTGGAGAAACTCTACCTAGTATTTAGTACAGATTCTTGCTCCTATACCAACTTGCTATGCTCAAATCTTTTTCCTCCTATTGCTTTAGCTTTTGTACTATCAAAGTCATTCTCGTCATTCTGCTCAGTCCCAACCACCTGATTCTTCCCACCATTGAACCACTAATGGGGGCCAGATAGGGCCAAAGGTCCTTTGGAGTCCTGTGGGTGGAACAAGGAGTGGTAATCATCTGTTTACTATTAGAATCATGCTTAGTAATAGACTGGCACCAGGGTTCCAAGAGTCCCCAAAACCAGAGTAAGGCGCCTGACAGATTCACCATACAGCTGTGTACTCAGAACTTCCAGACATTCAGATGCAAAGTGCTTTGCTTACTGTACCTGCATGCACCTTATGAAGGAGGATACTGGTGTGGTTTTTAGCTACCTAATCTGAGGGGTGTGCAGGCCAGAAGCTGTGATACTAATAAGTTCCCTGGCTTGTGTCATCAGCACATGCAGCCTTCCTTACACCACATTTTTTACATGCTTTTTTTAATTCTCTCGCATACTACTATAATTTCCATTCCCTCATCTCCTCTCAGTCACTCCTCCCACCTCCACATTTTCTCCACATCTGTTCTTCTCAGTTTCCCTCCAAAAATTGGTAGACCTCCTAGAGATATCAATTAAACATATATCAAGATGTTATATCAAGACTAGGTACCTCCCCTCATATTAAGGCTGGACAATGCAACCTAGTAGAAGTAAAAGGGACCCATAAGTAGACAAAGCATCAGAAACAGCCCCTACTTCTTCTGTTAGGAGTTCCACAAGAAGACAAAGCTACACAAATTTCATCTAAAACTACTTCTGCAAGATTGCCTAGTAAGGACTCACCATGCTCTTTCAGACAGAGCCTCAGGAATCTTTGACATGAAAGGGTATCAGGGTGAGAACTGGGCTTTAATGCATTTACTTTATCATGGTTTTACTAGGAATAAAATTTTTTCCTTGGAACAATGCATATAAGAATTTACATTCTTGATTTTTCCAAGGAATACATTAACACATTTATTTTCATTGAAGAGGAAGAAATCTAAAACTACACTGCTAAGCATTACTTTGACTCAGTATATAAAAGCTAGAAATTACTAGTCTATATGAAAAAGGCAAACAGTGGAAAATTTGTCTTGCTTCTGCGTTTCACAGCAATGTTTACACCCGTGTGTCGGTTACATCACAATTTTGATTAATTCTAAAGGTTAAGTAAGAAGATCTCAATTCAGTACCCGTACCTACAGTGCATGACATTATAGTTATATTCAACTGTGATTTCAAACTTAAACAAATAATTTATGTAGAAGTAGGACTACAAATAGTCCTACCCTGAATACTATCCACCCCCTGCAATACACACACACACACACACACACACACACACACACACATCAGCCACTGGAAATGTCTTAGTCATTAGGAAGACTGATAATTTAAACCTGGCTCTGTTTCATTTGGAGACTTACTCGTTTCTTCTATTCTATCATTTCTACTAATGTTAAGATAACACAGTATACTAATTTTATAGTATTAGAATAAAACAAAATACCATTGAGTTGACCCATAGCAATAAGCAAGCAAATTTGTACATAATAACAATGATAATCTCCACACTAATGGATTTCTGTGGATGTCAAACTAAAAACCTATAGTCCCAGCTCAGTCATTAAAGATTGTCCCTTCCAGATTGAGTTTGAATATGAATTGCCTTACAGGCTCATGTGTCCAAGGTCTGTTCTCCAGGTAGTAGTAATACTTTACAAAGAAAACATGGCTGTCTAAGTCAGTCACTGGGATCCTGTCCTTGTAGTTAGTGTCCTTCCTTGGTCCCTTCCTGTCTTTCCCTTTGTACTTCCTGTTCACCAGCTGGCAAGATGCTATTCTCCACCAAATACTCCTGCCATATTTCTACCTCACTCAAGGTCCTCAACAATGCAACCTGCTGAGTAAGAACCAAGTAAACCTTCCCTCTCTTAAAATATTTATTTTATTTATTTATAAATTTGTCATTGTGATGGAACCAGTAATGAGCACACAGATTCCTAGAAGTTTAACCTCCACTTTTAAAATATATTTTCTGATGTTCTATTGATAGCTAAGCCAATCTTATTTTCTTATCATATCCACTTGTGACTACAAAGAATAAGAGACTAAGAATTCTTTCTCATTCTTCCCTTAAGGTAACAGATAAAATGAATGACTCAATCAAGTCCCATCTTCATCTCCAAGATCAATTGAATTAGCCAGCAGGGCATTGTAGCAACCAATTTGCCCAGGAAACAGAACTGAGGAAATGTTTATAAAATAGTTTTTCTTAATTATATGGCTAAATATTAGTGAAGGCCTAGAGGCTGAACAGCAGGGCACTGTTGTATTAGGGCCCATTATAACTTTACCTTTCTAAGAGAAGAACTGTCCTTCAAGGACATATTTCCATGATTGTTTTTATTTATTATCTATATTTGCTTTATAATTTGTATGCCTTTGTGAACTGCGTGCTTTTGTATATAAGTGTATATACAGTTTAAAAGAATAAACATATGAATGAATTGATGGTCATGATTTACCCTCAGAGTCAGTGACTCTTCTATTTTATTCTTATTCTTTAATCAAAAACACAAAGCATCAAAATAAATAGGAGATTTACACAAAGTGACAAATGTCTGAGGTATGTAAAGCATACACAAGGCCTCAATCTCACACCATGCACACATGCATTAAAGTATCACATTGTGCCTCACAGTTTTTTACACTCATCATTTATCACACTCTATTGCTGAAGACACCACATATCTGACTCATGAAACATAGAGAAATCAATGAGTTGCAATCTTAAACTTTTATTCCTCCTGACTAGCTTTCATTTATCTAGAAAATGCTGGGCACAATCTGCTCTTCTGTGTACTTTATGAGCAAAAACAATAATAACCTTGACAAGCTATGCCCACTGGTGCAATAGTGGTTCAATGCTATGGGAGTAACTAACTGCTTTCTGCTCATATATAAGGTCTTCTCCAATAGATAGAACACAGGCCTAGCAGCATTATTGGGACCAAGAACCTGTGGCTAGATATGTTATAGGTCCTATGGGAGAACCCAAAATTATTCTCCTAGTGGACATAGTATTAAAATGACTCCTAATTGTTATTGCTATGCTCATAGGTTAGGGCATTCATCAACTCTCCTCAGAAACGTTTATACTTACATTATACTGAAATTTAAAGAAACCCAAAATTTGTCAGCATTCAGAGAATAAACGATTACAGAATACTGAGTCATAAATAGAATATCTTGATAGCATTCTTCCCCACAAGACTCTGAGATTATCACAAATATGTGCAATATTGTTGAGCCAGTGGTGATGATGGATAACTACAGGGAAACAAATTTTTTCGTAGACCCAGCAATGCTCATAAGAACTCACAGTGAGTGTGTGAGTGTGACAGAATGCACAAGAATCATCACATCACTATGGAGAGCAAACTGTGTATGAATTCTTTGGTTTCCTTTTTTATCACTCAGACTCTGGGGGACTTATGTTTGTTTGAGTTATTAGCTTAAAACCTTTTGGGATTCAATGGTAATACCTTACATTTTTAAATATGTAGCTTGTTCTTTGTCATTTTCCCCAGAGAAATTCACATCTTGCATATAATTCCACAGTTGAGTTCAAACTTACTAAAAAGTTCATAGGTTCCAGCATGATAGTCTGTTCTGTCTCTCCTAGCAAAGACACAGAAAGTTCCTGTTTCCACAAGACCCTGGTAAGATAGATAGCAATGCTGACTGTGTTATCTTTGCATATGTTTCTTACCTACACATAACAGAGTTGAAATTCATGAAATTTTAGATTTAATAAAAGATGGATGAAAATAGCATGAAATGGTTAATTAAAACATAGTAGAAGATATTTATTAGCATAAAGGAAATTTTTGATAAAATTGTCAGAAAACCTTAACAGAGAAAGGAGTATTACTACTATTTAATTTTTAATCTAGTGTCAATAATAATGTTTAACCTCCTGTTTCTGAGATCTAGTTACTCTCCTGTACTGAGCTCAGTCACCTGATGCTTTCAAACTTTTATATATCAACTAAATCTTTTCATTCATTCTCTAAAACCCATGACTATTACTGTATCTATAATTACAGCTTATAAATTTGTTTATTTATCTAAATTCTCCTGCTTTCAAAATACCCCCAAACCTCTTACAGTCAGTCTACTTTAGTCACACTCTATCTCTGTCTTTGCCTTAAGCACTAAGTTTCTGAAAACAGAACAAACTATAGCACCACCACAATTTCTCCATCCGTTCCCTAACACACCCCAAATGACTGTGACTTTTCAGTGTCAGTGAGGTTTATAATTTCACTTTAAACCTGTCTTTCCCAAGGTCAACAACTACTCTGAACTCCCTTTGAATGTTTCAGTGCTGACCAGAGTTGGCTGCTCAAGCAGTTCGGAACTGTTATACGCAGGAGGATACCAGGATCTCCTTTTTATGCTTCTCATAAACCATTTAGACTCTGCTAAACTCCCACAATACTCTGTCTGCATTATCTTCTTTTAATAACACTTGGTTATTCACCCATTCTGTGGATTTAAAAATATTATTCCTAGAAATCTGTGTCTAGAGAGTCACACCTGAAGGTCCATTCCAAACACATGGACATCTTTAAGTAGACTCCTCTTTTTCACTTTAAACCTGACATATTAAAAATAAATTTGTGCTTGTTTTCCTGTATTCTGGTGACTTTTCCACATTGAAACATTCCTATTTTTGCATTCCTAGAAATGACTATTTATTCACATAATCTGGTGAAACTTAAAAATCTATAAATATAAAAATAAATATATAAATGAGCATTTATGTGAATATATTTACTTGGTTTAACAGTAAAAAAATTCTATTCTAAATGTCTCTAATTATAATTGCTACAGTAATTAATTTTAGTTATCTAGGCAACAGAATTTACTTCCTAGAGTCTTTTATTCCAATCAGAGAATTGTCTAAGTACTTTTTTTATAACAGTAACAATGTGTTACTTCTTAGAATGTGAACATTGTGAAGGCAAACGCTACAAATGCAAGACGACAGGGAATTCCTAAGCAACTTCACATCGAAATTACCGACCTTCTTGTTGACTGGCATTCCTGGCTTAGACTCTGCTCATGGCTGGATCTCCATCCCCTTCTGTTGTCTTTATGTCACCGCCCTCTCTGGCAACAGCATGATCCTCTATATCATTGTGACCCAGCATAGTCTGCATGAGCCTATGTACTATTTCCTCTCCATGCTCTCTGCCACTGACCTGGGTTTGACTATTTCTACAATGTCAACCACCTTGAGAGTCCTGTGGTTTCAGGCGAAAGATATCAGTCTAGATTTATGCATTGTTCAGATGTTTTTTCTCCATGGATTCACATTTATGGAGTCTGGGGTGCTAGTAGCCATGGCTTTTGATCGTTATGTAGCTATCTGCAACCCTCTTAGATATACCATGATTCTTACAAATTCTAGAATCGTTCAGATGGGTTTCCTAGTGGTAATGCGTACTCTACTATTAATAGTTCCACTTCTTTTGCTCCTTAAGCCTGTCTCCTTTTGTAAAAGAAATACCCTCTCCCATTCCTACTGTTATCATCCAGATGTGATTAAGTTAGCATGTTCAGACACTCGAGCCAATAGCATCTGTGGACTAGTTGATCTCATTCTGACCACAGGGGTAGATATTCCATGTATTGTCTCGTCTTACATACTGATCATTCGCTCTGTCCTCACTATTGCCTCCTCTGAAGAACGACACAAGGCCTTCAGCACGTGTGTGTCCCACGTTGGAGCAGTTGCTGTTTTCTACATCCCAATGTTTAGCCTGTCTCTGGTGCATCGCTATGGTCGGTCAGCCCCCAAAGTAGTCCATGCAATGATGGCCAATGTTTATCTTCTATTACCCCCTGTGCTCAACCCCATCATCTATAGTGTGAAAACAAAACAAATCAGAAAGGCTATTCTTAGTTTGCTCTTTGCAAAATGAACACAGAGTACTCTCAACTTTGGAAAATCCTGTGTGATTTTCATGCTCCAAAAGCAAATGTGGTTGGAGATACCCCATTCAATGTTGGGGTTTTCAAGATTTTAAGTTATTTAGCAAGGTTTAATGAATATTTAGATGTTTTCTGTTTAAAATATACTGTGCTATGCTTTTCATGAGTTTTACAGTCTAATCAAGGACATTTAAGTAGTAATGATAAAGAAATAAAACTATTGCTCAAAGTAACTGACATTTCCTGATTATTTTGTGCAAGGTTTTCTCAAATGGCTCATAAGACATTCTGCCTATCCTTCAAAACAGCACAACAAAATGTGTACCTATTCATAATACAATTAAACTACACACTGCTGATTACATGAAGGCATAGAGATGTTCAGGTCATACATCTAACATGGATCAGAGGTGATAGTTTGATGTAAGATTGCCACATCCTAGACACCATGGTCTGTGATGCACTCTCTGCAAATGTTCCAATGGGAGATACTCCATGGCAAGAAGTAAAGTAATCACCATGATCCATGCCTCAGCTTTAAATATTTCATAGCTTTTCAAATCTGTTTAGCCTATTATGTTCAGAGAAAAGACACGATATAAATGATAAGAATAAATGATTTATACAAGTAATAGTCAAAAGAAAGCTTTGGGAATTATGAATATTTATTTCTTTTTTTAATAAATGAAGTACAACTCTGGATCTAGAAGAAACCATCCAGTAAAATGCAAGGAATCTTAGAGTAGAGGTTCTTGCTTTGTTTCTTAATGGTTCATTAAAAATTTTTATAATAGTTTATATAATGAACAATGATTCATTAAGAATTTAATACAATACATACAAATTATTGTCATCAAATTGAAACAAAATCAACATATTGATATTACTATCTTTTTTTCTTTGCATGGGATAACAGAAATTAAAGGATTAATAAGCATATATCCTTCTGTTCAATAAACATGAACATGGGCAGTAATTACAATAATGCATCTAATGGTATTATGGCTGATAACAGTGGTACTCTATCTTGCAATCTGAAATTTAAGGATTTCCAAAGACACATCAAGAAGATATTTTGGACACAAATCTATAGAAGAATGTAACTGTGATGTGTGCAATATCCATGAGGAAATATAAATTTTAAAATCATAGGCCTTATCTGAAATAGTTCTCGAGATAAAAAAAAAGAGAGAAAATTTTTTCTGAACTTAGTGAAGTTAAACTGTTTTTCTTTAATAATTTTATTTATTTACATTCCAGTCATTGGCCCCTATCCAGTCCTCCCTCCCACAGTTCCTCATCCCATTCCTCTTCCCCCCTTGCCTCTGAGGGGGGTGCTTCCTCCCACCAGACCTCCCCCTTCCCTGGGGCTTCAAGTCTCTCTAGGATTAGGCTCATTTTCTCCAACTGAGGCCAGGCCAGGTAGTCCTCTGCTATATATGTGCTGGGGACCTTGGACCAGCCCTTGTATGCTCTCTGGTTGATAGCTCAGTCTCTGAGAACTTCCTGGTGTCCAGGTTAGTTGAGACTGCTGGTCTTCCTATGGAGTCATCCTCTTCTTCAGCTTCTTCAATCCTTCTCCTAAACATAGGAGTCCCCAACTTCAATTCAATGGTTGGGTGTAAGTATCTACATGTGTCTCAGTCAGCTGCTGGTAGGGCCTCTCAGAGAACAGCCATGCTAGGCTCCTGTCTGTAAGCACATCATAGCATTAGTGATAGTGTCAGGCCTTGGTACCCCTTGCATGAGATGGATCCCAAGTTGGGCCGGTCATTGAACTGCCTTTCCTTCAGTCTCTTCTCCATTTTGTCCCTGTAGTTCTTTTAGACAAGAACAATTCTGGGTCAGAAATTTTGTTTATGGGTTGGTAACCCCACCACTCCAGGAACAAAGGTAAGTCTCTGCCCAAATACTCACACCAGCTGAGACACCAACAGAGCCCAGCTGACTTGGGACCTGCCTGCCTGCTGAGCTCTATCAACTGTTTTTATGTTAATTGCCCACTATTATTCTTTTATGCATACACTATTCTAAAATTGTAGCTACACAAAAAGTAGAAAGCTTTGCTCTTATGAAACCCACAGAAGACAAGTCAAAAATCTTAGAGGAGGAGCTGGTAAATGCAATAGAGCAGAAACTGGCTGTTATGTTAGAGAATCCACATAGAAAAGTGAAAATAAATCTACTGTTTCTAAAACAAATAATAAACTTAAAATTGATTAAAACAAAAACAATATAAAATCTGAAGGGTTGAAACTAATAGAGGAAAATACAGAAAAAAAATACATCAAGATAGAGGCATAAAGTGTTCTGGAAAAGACACCACTGGTATGGGATGTATTCCTAAATATTAACAAACATGATCGCATGAAGTTAAAGAGCTCCTGCACAGCAAGCTAAATAATTGCTAGAGTGTTGAGACAGTAAAAATACTACAAACTACACATCACACAGGGACTGATAAGAAGAATATAGGAAGAAGTGCAAATATTAAACATTCCTCTAAAATTATAATGACCTAATGAGGTAAACAGACAGCTCTCAAAATAAACACAAATATCACATTAATGTCAGCCAGTGTTCTGTATCCTTAGCCATCAGAGAAACACGAATGAAAACTGGCTTCAGACTCCTCTTCTGTCAGTCAGATGGTGACCAAGAAAAGAAGCAAATATTAGTTAGACTCTCAACTTGAGGTCCATGCCACAAGAGGGAACCCACACCTGACATTGTCTGGATAGCCAGGAACCAAAGGAAGGACAGCCCTGAAATGCAGGATAGAACATGACTGGCAAAGAAAAAACTCAATAATATTCTGCCATACTCAAGGATTGTTACTTAGCCTAATTGTCATCAGAGAGACATCATTCAGGAAGTGACGGGAACAGATCCAGAAACCCACAGCAAACCCACAGGCTGATGCAGGGGAACCACAAAAAAAGAGGGTGCAGGAGGATTGTAGGACCCAGAGGGATTGAGGACACCTGGGAACATGACCCACCACATCAACTAAACAGGACTCATAGGGACTCATAGAGACTGAAGTGACAAACATGGACCCTATGTTGATCTAAGCTAGGTCCTCTGCATATACATCATAGTTGTGTACCTTGATGTTCTTCTGAGACTCCTAACAGCAGAAGTGGATGGTGTCTCATGCTTTTGCTTGCTATTGGGGCTTTTTACCTCTTACTAGGTTGCCAGTTGCCAACTCCAGCCTTGATATGAGGGTTTGTGACTAGTCTTATTGCAACTTGTTAAGCCATATTTGGTTGATCTCCTTGGGAGGTCTTATTTTTTTTTAATTGAGGAAGTAGATCTATGAAAGAGAGCAGAGGGACATTGGGAGGAAAAAGCTGAGGGAAAACTAGGGCCCCATTGTATTGTATGAGAAAAAAATTTAAAGGAATATTGGGAAGGGAAACTTTATGCAATACTAGAGCAAATGCAACATACTACAGTCATATTTACAAGGCTGTGTTTATTGCTCCATTATTCACTTTATTGAAAATTTGGAACAAGCCTAGATGTCCATCAACTAATTAATTGATTAAGAAAACAATGTATATTGTCATAGTAGAATTTTATTCAGTTACAAAGAAAAATGGGACTCTGACATTTGCAGGAAAATCAAGGGCTTAAAGACCATTATTTTAAGTAAGTCATATTTAGAAACATAAATAACATGTTTTCTCTCATAGGCAGAACCTAGATTTAAATTTGTGTATCGGGGAGGATCATGAAAGTAGAAAGATGACCATGAGAAAAGAGAATAAGAACTTCATGGGCTGAAGAAGGCTAGAAGTATAAGGCAATTATTACTCACGCCTAAGGGTTCAAAAGCAACTAATTCCAAGTAACAACAGAAGAATTGGGAAGACTCAATAGGAACTAGAGCATCTTTTGTTATGGCAGCAGCTGGCTTGGATGCAAGCATCCCAGTAGGACCTGTAAGCCACAGCAATATACATATGCATACGCAAAACAAAGAGAAATAGATTCCAATTCTCCAGTCTTTACTTAATTTCCAATGTATACATTCTACGTATCTATGAAGGTTTATTTTTCTTTAAACAATCAGAGCCTCAGCTGACATGTATTCAAAATGATGGGAAAGATGCTTAGTACTCCTGTTTGTGTTCAACATATTGCTTCTGAATCAGTTATCCAAAGAGTGACAATGACCTTTCAAGCTGCAGTGTATTTGTGAGCTTTTCCTGGTGTTTAAGCTTTCTGTTGTTTTCTACAACTTGAATAAAAGGCTTAAGGTTTCCACAGGAAAGTTGTCTGTCTAGCCTATGTCTGACCCCATCTTTGCTCATCCTTGCTTTCTAGAATCCAGTCATATTTTAGATTCTGCCTTTTACACACACATCCCTCTGCCATTCTCCCACCTTATTTTTACGTCCTATTTATGCCTCAGATTTATACACAAACTAAAATTAAATGATGTTAATGAGAGTGCTTTCTTCACTACTATACCAAGTGCTACAAAATGGGAGTGTTTAGGAAACATTTGATATGTTTATTAAATTAAAATAAATGCTTTCATTAAAAACAAAAAGTGGATTAAGGCCAGAAATATGACAGATGTTCAGAAAGGCAATTATAATTATCTCAAAAAGCACTGAGAAAATATTAAGGATTCAGATTTTCTTGTTTTGGTTCTCCCTGTTTCTTTCTGAGTTCTTAAAGGAAATGAGGAAATGATGTAATTAATTTCAATTTTTAAGAAATAGATTACATTTAAAATGTCACACAAGATTCTGTATGAATGTTCACTTCTTTCTGTTTGCTCTAACAAGTTTTCTAATGCAAAGAAATGAATGAGATCACAAATGAAGATTATTGATGGAAAGTGCACAAATGCCCCTGTGTCAGGTTGAGCTAAATCTTCACTGTACCAACTTTTTCATCACCTTTGGTGACATTTCCAAAGCAAGAAAGTGCTGTGTAAAATATGTGCTGTGATATCCTTTTAAGGAGCTGACACCCAACTCTATCAGGCTTGTGATGAGTTACAGAGATACCTGGGAATTCATGTGGGGAGAGCCGTTTACGCGGTACCGTGAGCTTGCCAAAAGAGCTGATGCTGGAGATTTTTCTCCCCTTCAAGTATCTCAGAAAGCAAGTGCAGGTATTTGAATGTTTGTATTACATCTCTAATCTTACATGCGCCTGCTTCTCTTATTGCTGATAGTTTATGTGAAGACAAGTCACCTCTCCCAGTCATATCCAGTAAAACAAAGAATGGGTAGGCATAGGAGAGATGTAGGGAGAAGAAACAAGACCATAGGAGATTGTAGAAAGTTGAAAAGGGACCAATTCTGTTTTTTTTTTCTGAGCTTTGGGGAATAGAGAAAAAAGAGATGGAATGAGTTTGTAAATGTCAAACCACAAAGCAGCTTTCTAGAAATTTTAAACTAAAACTGAACATTAAATTATCCCCCTATAACCCAACCAGAAAAATTAATTTTGTTCATGCAGGTATGATGGAGCACAGTAAGAATAGTAACCACAGGGGTGGGGGGAATGAAAGAAAAATTATAGGATTATGTAAGGGAATTAAAGCTCACTTGCCTCGTACACAAAATTTATGAAAACACATACTTCAGTATGATGATAACTACTATTATAATAGGCATTCAAACCTTTTCTTTTTATTTCATACTTAATGAAATGTTACAATTTAAAGAACAGAATCATTCAAGCTATAATAGAGCCTCAGGCAAAAAAAAAAAGCCCATGTATGCTTCTAGCTTCAAGTAAGCAAAAAAGTCAATAACATTTGAATTTTGATTCTTTGTTAATTTATTTTTAATTAATAGAATTAATATATGTGACTGATATTTTCTCTTCACTGAATCACGATTTAAAAAACCCAAAAGACGTTCCACCATACCACCAGAGCATGTGTTCCACTGTGTTCATAGGAGCCTTATTTGTAATAACTAGAAGTTGTAAACGACCCACATGTCCCTCAACAGAAGAATGGATACAGAAAACGTTGTTCATTTACACAATGGAATACTAATCCTATAGAGACTTGCTGCTCCATGGAAGGGGAATGTTGGGGGGTGATGTGGGGATATGTGGGTGGATGGGCTGGAGTTGATGGGTAGATAGAGGAGCACCCTCTCAAAAGCAAAGGGAAGTGGAATGGAATGGAAAGGAAGAGGGAACTGGGAAGGGGGCAACATTTGGAATGTAAATAAATAAAATAATTTATGTTTTAAAAAGGCAAGTGGTATGTACTTACTAATAAGTTGCTATTAGCCAAAACAGTACAGTTTTTCATGGTAGTGTGAATTGAATCAATTGTCACAGTAGTATAGTACACAGTCAGTTTGATAGAAATAGGGTCTTTGCAATTTGATGAGGTCCCATTTGTCAATTCTTGATCTTAGAGCATATGCCATTGGTGTTCTGTTCAGGAACTTTTTCCCTGTGCCTAGGTATTCGAGGGTCTTCCCCGCCTTCTCTTCTATTAGTTTCAGTGTATCTGGTTTTATGTGAAGGTTTTTAATCCACTTGGGCTTGAGCTTTGTACAAGGAGATAAGAATGGATTGATTTGCATCCTTCTACATGCTGACCTCCAGTTGAACCAGCACCATTTGCTGAAAATGCTGCCCTTTTTCCACTGGATGGTTTTAGCTCCTTTGTCAAAGATGAGTGACCATAGGTGTGTGGGTTCATTTCTGGATCTTCAGTTCTATTCCGCTGATCTTCCTGCCTGCCTCTGTACCAATACCATGCAGTTTTATCACTATTGCTCTATAGTACAGTTTGAAATCAGGGATGGTGATTCCCTCAGAAGTTCTTTTATTGTTGAGAATAGTTCTCACTATCCTGAGTTTTTTGTTCTTCCAAATTAATTTGCAAATTACTCTTTCTATCTCTATGAAGAATTGATTTGGAATTTTGATGGGGATTGCATTGAACCTGTAGATTGCTTTTGGCAAGATGGCCATTTTTACTAAATTAATCCTGCCAATCCACGAGCATGGGAGATCTTTCCATCCTCTGAGATCCTCTTCTATTTCTTTCTTCAGAGACTTGAAGTTCTTGTCATACAGAACATCAACATCCATAGTCATCAGGGAAATGCAAATCAAAACAACCCTGAGATACCACCTCACACCAGTCAGAATGGCTAAGATCAAAAACTCAGGTGATAGAAGATGCTGGCAAGGATGTGGAGAAAAAGGAACACTCCTCCATTGTTGGTGGGATTGCAAGCTGCCACAACCACTCTGGAAATCAGTCTGGCAGTTCCTCAGAAAATTGGACATAGCATTACCTGAGGATCCAGTTATACCACTCCTGGGCATATACCCAGAAGATGCTCCAACATATAACAATGACATATGCTCCATTATGTTATAGCAGCCTTATTTATAATAACCAGAAGCTGGAAAGAACCCAGGTGTCCTTCAACAGGGGAATGGATACAAAAAATATGGTACATTTACACAATGGAGTATTACTCAGCTATTAAAAATAATGAATTCGAGAAATTCTTAGGTAAATTGGATGGTACCAAAAAATATCGTCCTGAGTGAGGTAACCCAATCACAAAAGAACACACAGGGTATTTACTCACTGATAAGTGGATATTAGCCCAAAAGCTTGGAACAGCCAAGACTCAACTCACAGACCACATGAAGCTCATGAAGAAGGAAGACCAAGAGTGGATGCCCAGGTCCTACTTAGAAGGAGTAAAAAAAAAAAAAACACTTAAGGGAGAAAATATGGAGACAAAGTGTGGGACAGAAACTGAAGGAGGGGCCGTCTGGAGACCATTCCACCTGGGTATCCATCCCATGTATAGTCACCAAAGGTAGACACTGATGTGGATGTCAGGAAGTGCATGATGACAAAAGCCTGATATAGCTGTCTCTTTAGATGCCTGCCAGAGTCTGACACATTCAGAGGCAGGCACAAAAAAAGAAATAGGGTCTTAAACTGGGTAGTTCTAAACAGTTAGTCAAGGTCATTAGCTGTCTTCAAGTCAAAGCCACACATGAAAAGAGTCTTCTGATGTCTTCTGCTTCATTTACTTTCCAAACCATCACCATTTTCTAGACCCAGTTCATGAAAAAGAGGTCACCTTGGCATATGATGATGACCTGGGACTACTAGTATCCATACATAACCTGATGGGTGAGGGAAACATTTAAGTGTCAAGTGTATCAAATCAAGAGGAACATAAAAAGGTGAAACAAAAAAGGGCCAAACGACTAAACCTTCAGACAAAGGAACCAGAAAATCTATGGGTTGCTCAAGAGAAGTGCCATTTTTCTTGGTATTTTTTTATTACTAATAATAACATTCATTTATATCTCAAATGATATTCCACTTCCTGCTTGCCCCTCCACAAACCCCCCATCCCACATGTGCTCTCTCCCCACTTCCCTTTGCCTCTATAAGGGTATCCCTCCACCCACCCATCCTCTCCCATCCATCACTCTAGCACCTCACTACACTAGAACATCAAATGTCCATAGGACCAAGGGCCTCCCCTCCCACTGATGTCAGGCAAGGCCATCCTCTGCTACATATGTATCTGGAGCCATGGATCCCTCCCTGTACACTCCTTGGTTAGCCTTCTAGTCCCTGGGAGCACTAGTTGTTTTGGCCAGCCAACATTGTTCTTCCTATGGGATTGCAATCCCCCTCCATTCCTCCAGGCCTTCTAGCTCCCTCACTGGGGTCCCTGAGTTCAGTCTCATTCACGTGCCTTCCTTAATATTTCAAATTCTCAGGACATGGTGCATGAAAACAGGTCTATGACTTCAGTAACCTTCCCACAGCTTTTATATTACTTTGAAAGCTTTTGAAACGTGTTCAAAAGAGGGGATATATTTTACCAAAGTAATGCCCAATGCCACTTATAACTATTCATCATCCATCAATGCACTATTAAAGACATGTAATAAATGTCTGTAAGGCAATGATGAAAATTCTAGGAATTAAGTTGACTAAACTGAATATAGAAGTTCAGTAAAGGACAAACCCACCAGGATTATAAAATCACTGATTATAGAAGTAATGAAACAGTTTCATAAAAGTAGAATATGTGCCTTTGTCATGTCATTCGCCCTTTCCTAATGGCCAGCAGGGGCAGAAACAGACACTTTAATGAAACAATTAAAAAATAATCAAGATTAAAAATTTATGTCACTAGGCTAGGAAACAACAAAATCCTTTATATATAATTTATATTCTTCATAAAATTCTCATGCTTGTTATATGAAAGTGTTGCTTACTCTGACAATTATTGTTTTAGGAATCTCATTTAATATTAAAACTTGGCTAATAACAGAAGATGATGTGAAGAGTTAGATTTTAAGAACTCCATAATTCTTAATCTGTGACAATTTGCAAGAATTGAAATATACAGAACTAATCACAAAAAGACTCAATAGTAACTTAAATCTGTTTTTGTACTCATTGTCCTAGGATTTGGTAGAAATCCATTATTCAAAATTAATTCCACAAAATTATGTGCTTAATGTTCATTATTCATTCACTGAATATTTCTCAGTACCTGCTCCATATAAAAGTTAAAACATATTTTTCTAATCATCCCTTCCTACACAAACCACATGCAAACCTCACCAGTCCTTCAAATTCAGAGTGCAGTCAAGTCAACATAACTTGCCTTCTTTGGTTGATGCTGCCAGTTGTTAGTAAGGCACTTTACTCTCAAAAGAGTGACTGAACATTTCGCAGACCTTTCTCCTGTCTCTGTTTAAACTTCTTTTTGATTAGAATAATATGTCTTATTTCTCTTTTGGTATGCCATCCTGTTTAGCGAACTAAGCCAGATTTATTAGTGTCTCCTTTGACTCATGCCTTCAATCCCTGCCATACCATTCAAACTGATTCTGCCTTGCAGAAATAGAACATGTTTGTTTTCACGCTTCACTCGTTTTTACCATTTTGGCTTCATTTTTCCATCTCTGCAGACTCTTCTGTTATAAACCCATTTTATCAAAAGCCCCTAACTTAATCTATTTCTCATTCAGTTTTTATCCATGAAATACTGAATTGATCTTAAACTGAAATCACACGTTGCAAAAGAAAAATCAACTTCCCAAGGTTTTCTCTGCTTTCAAAATCACAAAATACACTTGTGTGGGTAAGGTGTCTGGAAATGCAGGGAGTCTCTCCAGGAGGAAAGTTAGGCACAGCAGCTGTGGCTACAGTGGCTCATTAAAGGCCTTCTCCAAGGTTCCTCATGGTGAGGTCCCAATGACACAAGAAAATCCTTGGATTTCAAAACCGGTTTTATTGGCATGATGGATGATGGTTGAATCTGAATGTGCACCCCTGTGAAACTCAGGGAAGACCTGAGTTAAATAGGGAGGGAGAAAGGGGAGAGGGTCTGATGAAAAATGCTTAATTAGCTCCGCCCTCTGGGGTGGGGGGAGTCAGGCATCTCATTAAAGTGTAAATCTCTCTAGGGCCTGAGGCCTGTAGTCATGCCCTCTACCTGTGCTCTTTGGGTGGGGTTGCATTGCTCTGAACATGACTAAACAATGCAGGTCAATGGAGTTCCATGCCATGTGTTAGGAGCCTGGATTCTGAGAGTGCAGCGAAATAGATGCCCATCCCTTACAGGCAATAGACACCTGTTGCCTGGGGTCTCCAGGCTTCCCAGCCAGCACTTCGACCAAAACCAGCCATCCTATCAGGGTCCTACACACTTGAAGAGACGAAACTAAGTCACAAGACTGTATATTGACATTAGAGTTCCCAAAAGTTCTCTGTGCCATCCTTCTATTCTGCTGATAAGAAAACTAATGTGATGACTGAAATATTTGATTGAGGATAATATACATAATGAAAGGCCATTGTATAAAACTTTTTTTCCTTTGCAGGAAGGTTTTCATTGCACAACACAAAACTAATTCTAACTCAATGTAGTTTTTCTATTTTTGTAGACCTTTTGTCTCCTATTGCTTCATCTGGATTTTTTTTGTCTATTGGTCTTTTGCTCATATATTTTATTTTATTTTCTCTCTCTCTCTCTCTCTCTCTCTCTCTCTCTCTCTCTCTCTCTCTGTGTGTGTGTGTGTTTCTTGGTTATTGCTGGTTTTGTATGTTTGGGGTTTTGGTTTATTTTGGTTTAATTTTGTTTTTGTAATTTTTAAAAAATAATTTAATACTAATTTATTTATTTTTGGATATTTTCTTTATTTATATTTCAAATGTTATACCCTTTCCTTGTCGCCCCCCCTAAACCTCATATCCCATCCCCCTTCCCCTGATTCTATGAAGGTGTTCCCCTACTCACCCACCCACTCCTGCCTCCCCACCCTTGAATTCCCCTATACTGGGGCATCAGGTCTTCACAGGACCAAGGCCTCTCCTCCTATTGATACCCAACAAGGCCATCTTCTGCTGCATATGCAGATGGAGCCATGGGTCCCTCCATGTGTACTCCTTGGTTGGTATTTTAGTCCCTGGGAGCTCATGGGTTCTGGTTGGTCGATATTACTGTTCTTCCTATCGGGTTGCAAACCCCTTCAGCTCCTTCAGTCCTTTCTCTAATTCCTCCATTGTGGACCTCATTGGGGACCCAGTGTTCAGTCCAATGATTGGTTGTGAGCATCTGCCTCTGTGTTTGTCAGGCTCTGGCAGAGCCTCTCAGGAGACAGCTATTTATTTACATTCCAGTCATTGCCCTGCCACAGTTCTTCTCCCACTGGGGCAACACCAGGCAATTGTCTGCTATATATGTGCTGGGGGCCTTGAACAAGTCCCCGTATGCTGACTGGTTGGTGGCTCAATTTCTGGGAACTCCCTAGGGTCTAGGATAATTGAGACTGCTAGTCTTCCTATGGGGTTGCCCTACTCTTCAGCTTCTTAAATCCTTCCCCTAATTCTACCATAGGGATTCCTAACTTCAGTTCAATGGTTGGGTGTAGGTATCTGCCTCTGTCTCAGTCAGTTGCTGGTAGGTCCTCTCAGAGAACAGCCATGATAGGCTCCTGTCTGTAAGCACATCACAGCATAGTAGTATCAGGCCTTAGAGCCTCCCCATGAGATGGATTCCAAGCTGGACTGGTCATAGACTACCTTTCCTTCAGTCTCTTTTCCAATTTGGCCCCTCCAGTTTTTTTGGACAGGAACAGTTCTAGGTCAGAAATTTTGACTGTGAGTTAGTAACCTAGTCCCTTCACTTGAGGACCTGTCTATCTACTGGAGGTGGACTCTTCAAGTTTTCTTTCCCCATTGTTGGGCATTTTGGCTAAGGTCTCCCCCATTGAGTCCTGAAAGTCTCTCATCTCCCAGGTCTCTGGCATATTCTAGAGGGTCCTCCTACCTCCCAGTCTCTAAGGCTACATATTTCTATTCATTCTCTTGACCCTCTGGGTTTCTCTTTTGCCCCCCCTCACCATACGTGATCCTGTGCCCCTTTTCCTTTCCCCCTTCCCTCTCCTACCCAGATCCCTCCCTCCCTCTGCCTCCTATAATTATTTTCTCCCCCGCCCCTCTTCTAAGTGTGATTGAAGCATCCTCACTTCAGTCTTTCTGCTTGTTATACATTTTACTGTCTGTAGGCTGTACCCTGGGTATTCTGTACTTTTTGGCTAATATCCACTCTTTTTTTACATTTTTTGTTTTAATTAATTAATCTAAAGTTTATTTTATATGCTAACTACATTTTCCCCTCCCTCTTCTCTGTCTAGCCCTCCCCCTACCTCCTCTCCTCACCCCCATCCATTCCTCCTCCCTTTCTCTTGAGAAATGGGCAGGTCTCCCAAGGATATCAACCAGTCTTGAACTATCAAGTTGCATTAAGACTGGGTACATCTCCTACTTAGGCTAGATAAGGCAGCCTAGTCATGGGAAAGGGTACCGAAGGCAGGTAACAGAATTAGAGATAGCTCCTGCTCACACTGTCAGGAGACTCACATGAAGACCAATCTACACAACTGTAACATAAATGCAGAAAGCCTAGGTCAGTCCCAAGCATGTTCCCTGTTGGTGAATCAGTCTCTGTGAGCCCAAATGGCCCCAGGGTAGTTGATAATGTAGGTTTTCTTGTGGTCTTTGACCCCTCTGGCTCCTCCCTTTCTTCAGCAAGATTCCCCAACCTCTACTTAATGTTTGCCTACGCGTCTCTGCATGTGTTTCCACTAGCTGCTGAGTGAAGCCTCTTTGATGACAGTTATGCTAGGCTCCTGTCTGCAAGTATAGCAGAATATAATTACCAGTGTCAAGGGTGGAATTCCTCTCATGGCATGGTTCTCAAGCTGGACCAGTCATTGGTTGATCATTTCTGTTCCATCTTTACCCATGCATATCTCATAGGCAGGACATATTATTGGTTGAAGACTTTGTGGCTGTGTTGGTGCCCCAATCTCTCCATTGGAAGTCTTGCCTGGTTACAGGAGATGGCTGGCTCAGGCTCCATATCCCCCTTTGCTAGGAGTCTTTGCTATAGGGTCTTCTTCAGAGGTTACTGGGAGTTTCCATCGCCCTATGTTTCTAACTCATGCCCTTCCTATTCCAGCTGTCTCTCCAAGTACTGTCTATCTCAGTCCTATCTCCTCACCCAACCTGAACCCTCCTGTTTTCATCCCCACACAATCCCCATCCAAGCTGCTCCCCTCTTGTCAGTCAGATTCAGAAGTCCTCCTTGAGCCCTTCTTGTCATTTAGCTTCTTTGAGTCTGTGGATTGTAACATGATTATTTATTACTTTACTGCTAATATCCATCTATAAGTTACTATGTACCCGCCTGTCTTTCTGGATGTGGGTTACCTCACTCAGGATGACCTTCTCTCGTTCTATCCATTTGCCTGAAAGTTTCATGATCATAGTTTTTAATAGCTGGGCAATACTCCATTATGCAAACAAACCACATTTTCTTTATCTATTCTTTGATTGAAGGACATCTAGGTTGTTTCTAGTTTCTGACTGTTGCAAACAACACTACTATGAACTTAGTAGAGCAAATGTCCTTGTGATATAGTAGAGCATGCATGTTTTTAAAGAGAGAAAAAAAAGGATGAGGAATTGAGTGGATGGAGAGGTGGGGAAGACCTGGGAGGAATCAGGGGAGGGGGGAATGAGATCAGAGTATATTTTGTTAAAATTTTTTCAATAAGAAAAGGAGGTTCAAAAAGAGTGAGGATAAGTTAATTCAATAGACACTATGGGTGATATATAACCTGTCAAACACCATGTTCATTAGTCATGAATAGTGAATTAAAACCTAATCCTTAGCTTGGACTGAGCAATCAAGATGAAATAGAATAACCTAACACTACCTTGAAAACCTTAACCATCCACTGCCTAGAATTTCATTAGTATAAAACACTTGAATAAAAGTAATTTCTTCTGGAAGTCTCTTTCACTCGAATACCCAAGGCAACAAATCTTTCCTCTAGAGAAAGAGCAACTCTCAGGGGAACCCTTGACTTTGTCTACTATACTGCCTGCTTCTGAATCTTGGAGATTTATCTATTCATTTTTTTTAATGTAATGAGAATATCATGGGGTTTTTGTACTTCAGTTTGTTTATGTGATGAATTACATTTGTTGATTTATGTATGTTGAATTGTCCCTACAACTCTGGGATAAATCTTACTTAATCGTGGTGGATGTTCTTTTTGATGTGCTCTTGGATTTGGTTTGCAAGTATTTCTTTTTTATTATTACTTTTATTTTTTTAAGTCCACTCCTTTTCCTCCTCCCAGTCTGCCCTCTGACAGTTCCTCATCCCAGTCCTCTTCTTCTCTTTCTCCAAGAAGATGTCACCACCACACCCTCATCAGACATCCCCACTCCCTGGGGCCTCAATCTCTCCAGGGTTAGTCAGCTTTTCTCTCACTAAGGTCAGACCAGACAGTCCTCTGCTGTATATGTATCTGGGATTCAGACCAGCTAGTGTATGCTACCTGGTTGATGGCTCAACGTCTGAGAGATCTCAGGGGTCCAGTTTAGTTGAGACTGCTGGTCTTCCTATGGAGTTGTCCCCTTCATAGCTTCTTCCAGCCTTTCCAAAATTCAACCACAGGGGTTCATAGCTTCAGTCCATTGCTTGGGTGTAAACATCTGCATCTGTCTCAGTTAGCTGCTTGTTAGGCCTCTCAGAGGACAGCTGTGCTAGGCTCCTGTCTGTAAGCACACCATAGCATCAGTAATAGTGTCAGGCCTTGGAGCCTCCCCTTGAGATGGATCCCAATTTGGGTTGGTTACTGGACCTCCTTTACCTCAGTCTCTTCTCCGTTTTTGTCTTTGCAGTTCTTTTAGACAGGAACAATTCTGGGTCAGAGTTTTTGACTATGGGATGGCAACCTCTTCCCTCCACTTGCTGCCCTGTCTTTCTACTGGAGGTGAACTCTACAAGTTCTCTCTCCCCACCATTGGGCATTTCATCTAAGGTCCCTCCCTTTGAGTCCTGAGTCTCTCACCTCCCAGGTCTCAAGTACATTATAGAGACCCCCCCACCTCCCACCACTACCCCAAGTTTGCATATTTCCATTCATTCTGCTGACCTTCAGGACTTCTTTCCTGTTCCCCTCCCCCAATACCTGATTATGGTCCCCTTTCTCTTCTCCTTTCCCACCCAGGTGCCTCCCTCCTTCTGCCCCTCCATGATTGTTTTCTTCTCCCTCTCAAGTGGGATTGAAGCATTCTCACTTGGGTTCTTCATCTTGTTAACTTTCCTGAGTGCTGTGGATTATATCCTGAGTATTCTGTACTTTTTTGGCTATTATTTATACTCATTAGTGAGTACATACCATGGATATCATTTTTGGGCCTGAGTTACCTCACTCATGATGATATTTTCTAGTTCCATTAATTTGCAGGCACAACTCATGATGTCCTCGTCCTTAATAGCTCACTACTATTACATTGTGTAAATGAACCACATTTGCTGTATCTGTTCTTCTGTTGTGGGACATCTGGATTGTTTCTAGCTTTTGGCTATCACAAATAAGACCACAATAAATATAGGGAAACATGTGCTTCTGTGGTATGGTAGGGCATCTTTGAGTATATGCCCAAGAGGGATATAGCTGGGTCTTCGGGTAGATTTGTTTTCAATTTTCTGAGGAACCTCCAGATTGAATTTCAGAGTGATTGTACCAGCCTCCAATCCCACCAACAATGGAGGAGTGTTCCTCTTTCTCCATATCCTAGCCAGCATCTGCTGTCACCTGAGTTTTTTATCTTAGGCATTCTGATTGGTGTAAGGTAGATTCTCAGGGTTGTTTTGATTTACAGTTCCCTGATTACTAAGGACTTTGAACATTTTTTTAAGTGCTTCTCAGCCATTAGAGATTTATCTGTTGTGAATGCTCTGTTAGTTCTATACCTAATTTTTTTTAAATTGGGTTGTTTGGGTTTTTTGGTGGTTAGCTTCTTGAGTTCTTTTGGATATTAGCCCTCTATTGGATGTGGGATTAGTAAAGGATTTTTCCCAATCTGTAGGTTGTCAGTTGGAATTCAAGGCTCATACCTAAACATAATAAAAGCAATATATAGCAAAATATCAAATTAAATGGAATTTAAATTGAAACAATCACACCAAAATCAGGAATAAGACAAGGATGCCCACTCGGTTCAATATAGTAACCGAAGGTCTAGCAAGAACAATAAGACAACAAGAAGGAGAACCAAAGGATACAAATTGGCAAAGAAGAAGTCAAGGTATCAATATTTGCAGATGATATTATAGTATTCGTAAGCGTTCCCAGAGAACTTCTCCAGCTGATACACAACTTCAGCAAAGTGGCTGGATATAAGATTAACTCAAGTAAATCAGTAGCCTTCCTAAATGACAAACAGGCTGAGAAAGAAAATAAGGAAAAATACCCTTCACAATAGTCACAAATAATATAAAATATCTTGGGGTAACTCTAACTAAACAACTGAACGATCTGTATGACAAAATCTTCAAGTCTCTCAAGAAAGAAATCGAAGAAGACCTCAGAAAATGCAATCTACAGATGCAATGCAATCATCAAAATCCCAATACAAATTTTCAAAGACACAGAAAGAGCTATTCTTAATTTCATATGGAAAAGCAAAAAACCCAGGATAACAAAAACAATTCTTAACAATAAAAGAACTTCTTGGGGAATGACCATCCCTGACCTCAAGCTGTAAAACAGAGAAATAGTGATAAAAACTGCATGGTATTGATACAGAGATAGACAAGTTGATCAATGGAATAGAATTGAAGACCCAGAGATAAAATCACATACTTATGGACACTTGATTTTTGACAAAGAAGCCAAAAATATACAGTGGTCAAAAGAAAGCATCTTCAATAAATGATTCTGGTCTAACTGGCATTTCGTATGTAGAAAAATAAAAATAGATCCATATTTGTCACCTTGCACAAAGCTCAAGTCCAAGTGGATCCAGAACTTCAACCTAAAACCAGAATCACTGAATGTAGTAGAAGAAAAAGTAGAAAACGGCCCCAAACTCGTGGGCTCAGAGGATTGTGGGGTGGGGGGGTTCCCTAAACAGAACTCCAATGGCTCAGACTCTAAGATCAAGAATTGATTAATGGGACCTCGTGAAACTAATCTCTTCATTTTAAGAGATATTTAATGAATACACACTATGTAGCTGCTGTTAACTATAATTCTTTCAATGTTCTGTTGTTCCAATTACTCACATAACAGGATCACTGACAAGAAACACACAGAATGTTTAAGGAGAAATTTTCAACTCTGTATCCATCACCAGAATAATATTTCATTTTTTAAACTAAAGTATATACACATAGAATTTCTATGTCTATATTTTTTTCTTCATGTAAATCTTTCCCATCTGTCTAAGCCTCCATGAGCTCAGATGTCAGTTAAGCATCCCAGGGGACAGGGCTCTGAGTCATCCAGCATGGCACAGAAATCCCACATGCTAGTGGTTACTCGAGCTGAAGCAGTGGATCCTTATAAAGATTCTCCATTCATAGAAACGTGTGGGTAACCTTCACATAACCCATGATAGAAGAATAAGAAAAACCTCCACTCCCTGTCTAAAGGTCCAGACAACCAGCTACATCCTGGTAGGAAACCATACTTTTTCTGTCTGTAATATGTTTGTCTGTTCATTTTAAGCTCAGTGTAACTCATATCAAAAGACACATGGAAATTTCAGTGGAAGTGAGTGTAAAGACCCATACAAAGTTTCTGATGTTTTTCCTTCAACATACCCATCTGGAAGGTCTCTACTTCTCCACGTTGATAAAGGTAAGGCCCTTCTTGGCCCATGACATTCAACTCCTCAGAACTCCTCGCTCTACTTTCACCTCTCTTTTCTGTACACGTCCATGGCACTGCCTGTTCAGAAACTCCAAATTCCATGCAGAGGTTTAATTTATGTATGTTTTAGTAGCCATAGTAAATGTATGTCCAAGTGTGAAAATGTCCAATGAAACCCAACATTTTGTAAGACATATATTCTGTAGTTAACTTACAATGTATTCATGACACATGTATTAATGAAACTTCCAAGTACAGACATGGGCACACCCTCATTAATACTGATTTATGTTTCATTATCATAGATTTATATTTCTATAGTGCATTTATTCCAACCAGGGTCCTGGGAAACATCAGCTAAGTTTATACTTTTAGTTTAATTCTCAACACAGATACCAAGGACTAGCCTCAGCTTGGAAAAGGGTTCCTGAGAAAAGGGCTGTTTGGGAACAGCCTAAAGAAAGAACTGGAATCAAACATGGCTCCAAAATCAAACATGGCTCCAAGCTGACAGCCTCAGTTCTGCTGAAATGAAATGGCTTTCCTGACTGCATGTTTCTCTCTCTCTCTCTCTCTCTCTCTCTCTCTCTCTCTCTCTCTCTCT
>JADRCG010009139.1:372300-393800 GCA_019844195.1 Rhabdomys dilectus
TCTCTCTCTCTCTCTCTCTCTCTCTCTCTCTCTCTCTCTCTCTCTCTGTCTCTCTCTGTCTCTCTCTCTGTCTCTGTTTATCTCTGTTTATCTGTGTATCTGTGTATGCGTGTGTGTGCCTGTGCCTGTGCCTGTGCCTGTTCCTGTGCCTTATTTGTGTTTTATTCAAGTCAGTTTGTCAAACTCCTTATCCACTACCTCTGTCTATGACTACTGGATTTAAAGTCTAGCTTACCTGTCCTTCTTCCTGCACTTTAATTCTATCTGAGGATTCTATTTGGTCCCAAATGGAAACTAAATCCTCTTGTCTATGTCAGTATATAATACAATAGTGCAGAGACCACAACAAACCTTTCTGTGTTGACAAAGAGCTGTACATTATTTTAGATAAAAGTATTTCTTGTCTATTTTTATTCCATTCTCCAAAACACATCACAGAATTTCATGTTTTTTTAAGCTTATATGAAGCTGTATTTTCTGAACTTTTGTTTATTGCTTACCTTTCATAAAGAAACCAAGACTGGACAAAAGATTTGTGCCAAAAACTCTGTTGATGTTGTTCACCAAATACTTTCTATGTTTAATATTTCCTGGAGGAGTTTCAAATCCAGATTTATATTTAAAAGTCTTCAATATAGCATATGTGTTAGAAAAAAAGTATGCATTCCAAAAATTAGTGCATTTGTAATGGAAACCATCACCACTACCCTATTTTAGAACATTTTCCATCACCAAAAATAGTTCCCTGGTTGCTGTCCAATTCCCACCCCTAGAGAGACACAAATACTAACCTGCTTTCTGTCTTCAAAACAAATTTCAAGACTAGCGTCATAGCTCAGTAGGTAAGAGGGTTTGTTACTCAAGCATAAGGATCCAAATTTCAATCCCAAATACCTATGTAAAAGGTCAGGCATGGCCATTCATACTGTAACCCTAGCCTTGGGAAGGTGGTTCTGAAACAGTTGGGTCACTGAGGCTTGCTGGCCACCAGCCTAGCTGCAGCTTCAGTGACAGAGCCTGTCTCATAGGATTAAAGTGAGAAATGACAAAGCAGGACACATGATGACGTCCTCTGGTCTCTGAGCATGTACAAACTTATGAACCTGCATACATAGTATACACACAGCTCAGACACCAAAATTTTTCTTTTCTACTTCTTTGATTAAGATTGGTCACACTGTGTATAATCTAACTACATAATTTTCATACTGCATAATTTGAGTGCATTCACGTGGCAGTAATACTAGTTTTACTTTTCTTTTGTTGTCTGAACAATATTCCATCATAGAGATCCTTCACCATTTGCTCAGCTGCAAACAGCAGATATGATTCGTATTGTTCCCAATTTGGAACATGATAACTAATGCTATCATGAACATTAGTGCATAACTGTCTATACATATGCTTTCATTTGTCTTTGGAAAGTTTCTAGAAGTAGAGTTTTTGAGTCCTATGGTGAGTTTATGGTTGAATGTTTAGGAAACTGCCAATTTATTCTTAATAGAGAATATACTATTACATGCTACCAGCCCTGGAAAATGTTTCCAGTATCTCCATATATCCTCAGAACTTAGCATTTTCTTGTTTGCCTTCTCCTCAGCGCTAGACATTTGATTATATAGTCTTATCTCATTGCATTTAGAGAATCATGTGTTGAAAGTTTAATAGAAGTAGAAGAGCTGAGAAAGGGTTTCTTTTGCACTGTGCTAGTAATAAAGTTACTCCAAAATAGAAATTTTGGAAAACAAACAGTGATATGAACTAGACACAACAGCAGCACAACAGGAAGTGATGGTTAACACTGAAAGAAAAAGAGGTTATAAATTTGAGAGAGTGGAGGGTGAGGTTACATGGTGGGAGTTAAAGGAAAAATGATAACTATTTTAACTTATTTTAACTGTAAAAATGTATGCAAAAAACAGACAAGGTGAGAATATGCAAATTTATAAGTTTGGGAGCATACATTATGGAAATTGCATGGGTCTGCAGATATGTATGTACAACTATCATATAACCAATGGAGAACTAATAACTAAAATAAGAAAGAAAATACAAAGGCTGTGTAAGATACACAGTCTTTTCCATGGAGAAAACTGAATCCTGATGCAGTCATATTGTGTTTGAGATTACCTGGAAAGTGTGGAGTGAAGAATTAAAAAATCTCGATGGATCTACTATTCATACTATTAGTCTTAGAACAGTAATGCTTTAAAATTTAAAAGGCATGAGAAAGTAAAAAGTATTGTCCTTGTAATGTCTGAGGATTTTAAATTTGCAACAAACAATATAAATAGGCAAACTCACCATCTATGTCCATAAGTGAGCAGTATAATTAGACACTAGAAATGTTTAAAAGCAGGCATAACTCACTGAAATGACTACGGAAGTCTTCTATTACAGAATCAATAGAAATCTGGAAGAAATCTTAAATACAATTTGATAACTATTTTGGCTTTTATAGTAAGTATGTAATTTTCAAAACACACTACTTTGTGTACTCACATTTTGCCAAATAACCTCTTACTTGTTAAAAGTTACTCCCACCAATTTAAATGCAGGCCGCAAAACAGGTGTACACTCTTAATACATGTTTTCAGTTTGAACAGCAGACATTTTAAGTAATTTTTATATTTACCAACAAAGATATGTATCTCACATTTGCTCCATTTATTAGTAGAAAATAATATTATTCATTGAATCAAGATTGTATCATAATTACCACCATTATCACCATCATCAGACAATGTGGTTTCGTTTGTAATAACACAGATTCTGAAGTCTTTTATTCTCTAATTCCTAGTGTCATCTATTTTTACAAACTTGAAGAGTTCACCCAAACTTTTAAGACTTATCTATCTAGAAGACAAACACATATCTCACATTCATCAGAAGACTCAAAACAAATTTACACAAATATTTAGAGGAATGTGTGAGACAGTCTTAGAATTGACACATTGGTGTATATTGCTAGAATCAATTTCAGATTCAGAGCCAAACCATATGAGCTTCTAATTTGACTCAGTGACCACCACCACAAAAAGTTTCCATAATCGTGAACAAAGCAGGGTTTCAGTGCTACAAAACAAGGATTTCAAGTTTCAGATTCATAAGAGCAGAAGCATCTCCTAAAGAATCAAAGTTTTAATTAAAAGTAAATGATTGGTGACTATATAAAATATAAAATGTAAAATAAAGTTAGCTGAATAAGTTTAAATTAGTTCAAACCTAATTAAATAGCTGAGGTTTCTGACAGAGCTACATATAATTTTGAGTAAAAAAAACTCCCAACAAAATAGCATCATTTGCACTGTTCTATTTATATCAAGTTCAAAACTAATAATTGATAATTATGTCAACAAAAGTTAAAAGAAAGATGACAGCTAAAGTGGACAATGGATCTGGTGGGGCATTAGGAAGCCGTCTGGTAATGTCCTCCTAACTGGTGTCAAAAGTAGTTACTGGGTACATGTAGATGTGAACTAAATTGAGCCATATAAGTTTCATGAACTTTACTGAATGCCTATCTGACTTGAACTAAAATAATTTCAAAATTCTAGATTTAAGATGTCAAGATTCGCCGGGCGGTGGTGGCTCACGCCTTTAATCCCAGCACTTGGGAGGCAGAGGCAGGCGGATTTCTGAGTTCGAGGCCAGCCTGGTCTACAGAGTGAGTTCCAGGACAGCCAAGACTACACAAGAAACCCTGTCTCGAAAAACAAAACAAAACAAAACAAAAACAACAACAACAAAACCCAAAGAAGTCAAGATTCTGATTGGACAGACCATAATGCCTGTCTTCTATAACTCCACCTCTCCTACTTTTCTTTTGACTGGTGTCCCTGGATTGGAGTGGGCTCATCCCTGGATCTCCATTCCCTTCTGCTGCCTCTACTTAATTGCACTATCTGGAAATTCTTTGATCCTGTTCGTAGTCCTTACTGAACCAACTCTCCAAGAGCCCATGTACTATTTCCTCTCTATGTTGTCCACCACTGATATTGGTCTCTGCCTCTCTACAATCGTGACAGTGCTGGGAATATTCTGGCTCAATGCCCGGGAGATCAGCTTCAGTGCCTGCTTGTCACAGATGTTCTTCATTCATCTCTTCACATTCATGGAGTCATCAGTACTTCTGGCTATGGCCTTTGATCGTTTTGTAGCCATCTCAAACCCCTTGAGATATGCTGCCATTCTAACTCATGGAAGGATTGCACAAATTGGCCTGGCAGTCATTACTAGAGGGACTATCATTTTGACCCCACTAGTCCTGCTCCTTAAGCGCCTATCATTTTGCCGTAGCCATGTGCTCCATCACTCCTATTGCTTCCACCCTGACGTGATGAAACTCTCATGCTCGGACACAAAGATCAACAGTGCATTTGGACTAACTGCAATGATCTCTACTGCTGGAGTGGACTCCATCTTTATCCTGCTCTCCTATGCCCTGATCATTCGCTCAGTTCTCAGCATCGCATCCCCTGGGGAAAGGAAGAAGGCTTTCAGCACCTGCATTTCTCATATCACTGCCGTGGCCATTTTCTACATCCCCTTGGTCAGTCTGTCCTTTGTCCACAGGTTTGGAAAACACGCCCCACCCTATGTGCTCACTCTCATTGCAAATGTGTACTTGCTCATCCCCCCTGTGATGAATCCCATCATCTATAGTGTGAAAACAAAGCAGATTCAGAGAGCTATTCTCAGACTTGTACATTGTAAAGGACCTCATGTTTAATAATCAGTAATCACCTAAAGATGTATTTCAAGATGAGAAACAATTATCATACATTAAAGGCTAAAGTCATATGGATCTAGGTATAATCCAATCAAATACATTTAAAACAATATTTCCCAATGCATTTTTCTTTTTGTACCACTAGAACACTTATGCAGATTCTCATTATCTTGTATTATTTTGCATTTTATTATTTTAACTTTTATTTTTTCTAATTTAAATTTTTCATGCAACATATTTCAATCATTTCCCCTTCCCCAAATCCTCTCAGATAGCTCACCTTCCTATCTACCCAGTTTCATATTATTTCTCTCTATTTCTCACTCCAAAAACACAGCAAAAATAAAATACTAAAATCAAAATTAATGATGAATAAGGCCAAAAAATATTAAAACAAAACAAAATGAAGCAATACTACCCCTCCCCCTCCAACAAATGAGTCTGTTTTGTGCTGGCCAAGTGTTCTTAGGCATGGGGTCCTACCCTGGAGTGCCAGTAATATACTCAGTGACACTGCATTGACAAAAATTTAATTTCCCTTTCCAGAAAATATCAGTTTTAGATGTTTTAAATTAATTTTCCAAGACCTCAGCTGAAAAGAAATTTTAAAAGAGAAATAAATGTCTCTCTTGGATTTATTTCCCATATGTAAACTGAATGAACTAATAACTTTTATAATCTGGCTTCAATTTTCTCAAGACTTGAAAATTAGCCTAACTATGCCTTTAGATGGCTGCACCATTCCTCTCTACTTCAACATTTCACCCACTTTCCAACGTGAAAGTTTACAGTTTTAGAACTAATCTTTAAATACCCTCATTAAGTTTTTTAATAATGTCACCAATGACATTCAACACTGTCTTCTGGTCATCCGCCTTTCCTGATGTTTTACCTTTCTATGACCGTGAGCATCGCATCGGTATGTCTGTGTAGTAGCCACACAAGTACTCATGAGGATATTAGTCAATTACATAGATAAAAACTGCCTTGATTTGTAAAGCTTCTCCAATACCTAGCCAAATATGATCCATATAATGGGCACTAATTGCTAGTTGTAGAATTATATTAGTCCTAATAGTCTCCCATATGTATTATTAGAACAATTCCAATGTAACCAGTTCCATTCCATGTGTGATATGTATGAGCTAAGAAATTGCTCTTATAACTGGTGGCAAGCTTTCTGTCTACATCATACAGCAATTTACCTTAGTTCTGAAACTATTTGAGAAACTGAAGTTTCCATAATTTATTCCAGCTTGAATAATGTGAACTCTGTGAATGACTTAAACTATGTTTTCTAGTGAATAAGTTTTTCCATTGGGTTTTAAATTTTCTGATATTCTGTAACTCTGTAGGGGCTAGAAAGCTCACAACATACCCTCTCCACTTGTTTCCACATACACTGGCTTCATCTCTGTTCTAACATTAAATTTCCTCTTTTTGTAGGTTTAAAAATCATTTTTTAAATCCTTTTTTTACAATCCAGTTTTTATCCCCTTCTCGTGAATTTCCTCTTTATCTTTGTATTTAGTCCCAAGTCCCTCAAGAAAATCATGGCTTTCTCTATAGGTCTCCAACTTTGTCACTTTTCTTCTGTTTATTATAAAATGATCATAAAAAATCTTTTAAGAGTCTTTTAAATAAACTTTAATTACAGAAGAAATGATAAAGATGCTGTCATTAATAAACTATAATACAAAATAAGGATAAGGCCCTCCCTTACAACAGAATATTGTTGATTCTTTTTCTTCCTTCTGCACTGAGTTTATATACATGGATATGCAAAATATGTTGGAAAGAGTAACCTTTAAAGCAAAATTTTATCATTTATAAATTGGAAAATTAATAAAACTCCTAGGAATACCATATCTACATTTGCAATATCAGTTTTTGTAGATTTGGGCTGAGAATGATGTTTCACATAGAACTAGAAGCACATGCATGTCTGCCAGTAAGAATGTCTTCCCAGATTCCACTGGCATCAACTCTTGGTTCCCAAATGCCCTACTACAATTATTCTAAAACACTGACAGATTAACACCTTAGAATTTGACAGCAAAATCTAAGTCAGAACCTTGAGATTCTCATGGAGGAATTGACTCTAGCAAGTTATCCTCTAACTACCCCCAAAAGCAAACATTGTGTACACGCACAAACACACATACACAACTAAATAAAAATTAGTTCTATACTCCTTCCCCCCACAAAAAAAGATATGTCAGTCTGATTTACCCTATTGTACTTTACTCACTAATAATTCTATAATAATAAGAAAATAGTACAGCCAGGCAGTGGTGTCACACGTCTTTAATTCCAGCACTTGGGAGGCACAGGCAGGCGGATTTCTGAGTTCAAGGCCAGCCTGGTCTACAGAGTGAGTTCCAGTACAACCAAGGCTATACAGAGAAACCCTGTCTCAAAAAACCAGAAAGAAAGAAAGAAAGAAAGAAAGAAAGAAAGAAAGAAAGAAAGAAAGAAAGAAAGAAAGAAAGAAAGAAAGAAAATAGCACATTTTACCATAGAACTATCCATCTCTTGTGACCTTAGGGATAGAACACCTAAGACCTTACTGCTCTCAAGACAGCATAACATATTTTGTATCTATATAAACTAGATTGGGATGATACTGAGAAGATAAACACAAACCTGATATCCACAGTAAGTAATATAGCTGATAAATAGTATTTCATTAAAGTGTTTCTTATAATGCATCTACTTTCATGAAAACATAATAATGAGAACAAATACTGTATAAATCAAGCTAAAAATAAATAAATAGTAACTCTGCAAGTACTACAAACCAGGGCATGACATAATAATCTAATTGACATTTAAATAAACATAAAGAACACAAACAAAAATAATGGAAGCCACATAAGGTGAAGTTCTATAATGTTCATGTAACTATTATTACAAATACTAATGATATTCAAAGGGAACATACATTCACAAAATAAAAAAATTGACTGACATTTAACATTGGTGAAGGCAACTTTTCCCTGTGAAATGTTAGAATGGATGTAGAATAATCACGGTACACTGATCGCTAAATAATCGCTGAACACTGTGATTGATGCAGGGTCTTATTAAAAAAAAAAAACCAACAATTTTAAACACAGACATACCATAGACGATATTTTAGTACTAAAATCAACTATCAAACTATGAAAAGACATTAAAGAAATTTTATTATCTATTACTAAGTGAAGGATGCCAATATGAAAAGGCTCTATACTACCATATAAACTATATAATTAAAACTATTTGCCACTTCGTAAGAGAAAAATCATTATGAAATGGTCACCAGGAGCATGGAGGGAGAGAGATGAGTACGTGTAGTGTAAGGCAGAATTTTAACATGGGGAAACTATTTGCCTGTTACTCCCTCAGGGACACACATCATTATTCATTTATTAAAGCCATAAACCAAACAATATCACCAGAGAACTTTACATTAAACTGCAAATTTCTGAATGCTTTTATGTGTCAATACTGAACAATCAATTGTAACAAAAATATCACTTTAGTGGATGATGTTAATGATGGAAAGGTGTGGTTGATGGTTATGCATGGACTAGGGTGGGGTGGGAGACTCTTTGTTTTGTACTTCATACAACTGTTTGTCAGTATAAAACCCCAGCTCTCACCTCAAAGGAAACAAGAGATAGACTATTCTGGAGCCAAATATAAGTGACTATGACCTGGAAACACAGACAGCTTTGTTTTCCAACACAGTAACATAAAAGTTTCAAAAGATTTATATGTATATAATTCATATATATATATACATGAAGGTCATAAATCAAAACATATATTCAAATATATCAGTAAGTACCTCAGGTATCTATTACAGCAAATTAGGAGAACCTTCAGTATAGACCTCAGATGTTATCTGGTTACATTCTTAGCTCTTATGTTGGAACTACGCAACTGTTTATACAGTCCAAAAGAAATTATCTTACAGCAACAGGATGTTATGTCACACACAACATGGTTATTTAAGGGCTAAGATAACCAGGGGATTCCTGATATTTAGGTGGACCGACGTAGGCAGCAATGGGCACTTTGGCAGTTCCAGTGGCAAAAGATGTGATTGCTCAGGCAAAAGTAGCTAACGTTTGGTAAATTTTTTTCTTTCTTTAACTCTTTGCTATTTTAAGGCCTAAAGTCATTGGTTTCTGTATATAAACTCTTGCTGGTAGCAGTGGGGGATTAAGAAGAAAAGTGGCTTAATTGCTAGAGTTCTTTTCTCACTGGCTCAAGGACCTCTCACTGGTCAGGCAAGAGGCTTGGAACTCTTTAACTCTTCATGAACCAGAGAGAAAAAAAAGAAATTCGTTTACACAGATAACACACACACAGAGAGAGACACAAACTCATGCATACACAAACATTCTCTGGTCGGGCCCAACCACCCATCTCCTGAACTCCAGAAGTGTTCCTACATATTTACATACATACAAATATACCAATACACATTCGTATATGTATGCATATAGATATATACACTTGATGGATAGGACTGAGCCTCAAATACATTTGAATGAATGGGGCAGAGTGCCACTCCCCCCACAAGCCACCACTTTGTTTCTTCTTTCTAGTCTTTTTATACATTTTTAGACAAAATTTCTATACGTTACCTCATAGGGTAGTCATAGAAAGATGTCGGTAGTGAATTCAGAGCAGTATTTCATTCTATAAACTAATTATAATTTCAAAACAACAGGTTCACGTGGTCTTGCTTTATCAGAGTGCACACCTGTGCCTTCATCCTTGGACCTGACCTAGAATGAATGTTTTTCCTTGATCTCAAATTTATCCCAAGCCTATTTCTCTTCTTAATGTAATTGTGAAGGCTCATTATATTTTTTAATATGCAGTCTTCTCTTACTATTCTGTGAGGAGGGGGCACATTCTATACTTGATTCTAACTTTATTACATCTTTCTTGCAAAAGAACTAAACCATCTCTCTAAATCTTTTTCTTAAAATTATTTGAATCAAATCAGGAATTCAATAAAATAATTAATTCATCTAAATAGCACTAATTCATGAAAGTTCATCTTCACGTTGATCTGCAGGAAATTTGCCCAATAGGGAAGGATGACGCTCAGGAATTATTAGGCTATGTAATAGTAACAGGAAAGGCCTGTCATCTGGAAGAGACAATCCCGTGATAAAGTCCTTAAGGACCTTGCGTCTCAGAGCATACCTATCATAGCCATGCAAAACACTAAGCCATCTCAGAAAACTCACTTGCATGCCTTCAGTCTTTCCTAGATGGCTTCTGATATAAGAAAATGCAAGGTAACTTAATTCTAGTCCTTTCACCATTAGAAGCTCTACATAGTCACTGTATTCAAATTAAATAATCTACATTTGTAGAATGGTCAATGTAGGTATGACTTTTGTCCAGAAACTTTACTTCTTGTTATTTCTTACCTCCTGTCTAAAATAAAAATATATTTCTTTTGATATTTCTCTCTCTTTCTCTCTCTTTCACACACACACACACACACACACACACACACACACACACACACACACGCACACACTCATGATGGAGGTAAAATAACTCTGCCTAAAGTCCCAGAATATAGGATGATTTTTATGGTCTACTTCCAAAGTAAGTAGGGAAATTACCTCCCTATACTTTGCAGATTTTAACACTGATATTTTCCCTGACAAACATCAATCACAAGTTTAAAAATAAGCACCTCATCCACTGTTTGTGAAGCTACTGGATCCATAAGCTGTGAAGATCTAATGTTCAGTGTACAGACGGTAAATAATGCTATGTTGGAAGCTTAAAGTTGGCTGTGAAAGTTAATTGTGAAACTCGTCAACAAAGGACTAAGTTATAACACGGTGGCTAAGTTAATGATCTAGACATGCATGGTCAAATTAATTCAAGACTTAAAGGTAAAGCTTTAAAAGGAAAAGATCTGCTTTATTATTGTAGATTGTTTTTTCAGATATAACATGCTCACCATCTTGGAGTATAGATTACTTTGGAACAGAAACCATGACAAAGGAGTCCAGAGACACAATATTAGCTTTGTCTGTGGCGATAGTTATATAGCTATTGACACTATCCAGAAGGAAAGAGGAGAATCCCAGGACCTTCTTCATCAGGGATTCCACACTTTGCCCCTCCTGCCACTCTCCAGGATGTGACTTATCTTAGGAGATTCACGAGTACATAAGAACTAGAAGCTAATGGAGAAAAGAATTCCATGGTGCAGCTTCCACACAGTGAAGAACAATTAAATACAGCACTTCAGATGAGCTATGAATTGACAAAAAAAGTCATTAAAAATGCATGAACACAGTGCTCACGCAACTAATAGATTTCATAATTGAACTTTTTTGAGACTATTATTGAAAGAATCCTAATATTACAGGAACCAGTGTGGAATATTTTAAAAGCATATCCTTATTACTCAAAATATGAATGTGAGCAGAGGGAACAGAGAGCAGCAACACACTACTAGCTTTCTTCAAAGATCACAGTATTGACAGACCAGAGCTGTTTTCTGAGCTGCTTTATTCGGGTTCTTGATCACTTCAAAAGCTGAAGAGTCTTGAGCACATTTCTGTCTGACTCTAGTATAGATAAGTAAAGGGAAACATACCATAAAACTTCTTGTTAAATTTTTATATTTGGTAGTTATAAATGTTTAAAGACTATAGGCAAACATTTTAGCTGTTAAAAGCACCATATCTTGCCGGTGAGCAACAGCCCTTTCTAAGCAATCTGCTTGAAAGTACAAGATGATACAGGCTGTCCTTCATTACATAAGTGATGTTAAACACAGCAGGCATGGAAATTACTCTTATAAAAAACAAATGCAGCTTTTGTTCTTTCAGAGTTGCTGAGTTGAAAGCACCCTTTTCTAACACTGGTGACAAAGTGAGGTGACAAAGTCAGCCTTCTGCCATCACTAGGACTTTTTATCTAAGTCTATGAAACATCAATTAAAAATATATAAGCACCAGTTCAATAATCAGATTAACATATCATCATTCAAAGATGATTTCCTTCCAGCTGCCTGAGCTGTAGCTGGCTACACTTGAGCCTCTGGATACTCGGAAAGACAATGTCTTCGTTTTGACTCTCATCTTAGGAACCATTATTTTTAACATTGATGAACTCAAATTTAAAGGAAGATAAAAGACATAAAACAAATACAGCACTTATTTATATGGAATTATTGTAAGTTGCTTCCATATTTGTTAGACCTAGAGATTATACTGACACTTTTGAGAATCTATCAAAGATCTCCCTCTAAACAATACTGCTTCTCGTAGGCTCCTCTAATGTGGACACACTCTAAGAGAACACTCTTAATTGTCTCTCTTAAATGCAAATGGTTTTTATAGGAAATGTTTATGCATCCTTTGCAAAATCAGATCTTATGAGATAAGCATTGGCCTAGTAGGTGAAGCAATAATTCTTCTTCTAACACCATAGCAACCCCCAACTGCCCAAGCCCTTTACTGGCTCTTCATAGCTTTTTCAGAAGGAATCAGACATCAATCTCCATTAATTCCCATTCCTCTCTGAAGGCACCATTATGTTTTCCCAACCTGTGTGACTGTTTCTCCTTTGTTGAGCTAGAAAACAAACTAAGCATAGCTTTTTCTAGAATAATCCTTTCCTCAAAGTCTATCTGGCAGTACTTCCCTCTCTGTGTCATTGGATACCTTGTCTAATACAATCCCCTGACCTCAGAAAAAGAAAACAAGGTTAAGAGAACAAAAAAGGATGACAGTACTTGCAGAAAAGAACACGTGAGGCTACCCTCAAGTGAGCCTAAGGACATTTATCCAGATCTCTACAGATCTTGAGTGAAATCTGTCTCTTTCTTTTTTCTGGTTCTGGGACCTAGGACCATGTGAAGAAACAGCCTACATAGAACCTCCATGCCTAAAAATCACCTGAGTGGGGCTTTTTCAAAGACTTCACATGAGGTAAAGCTAGACTCATGGAAATAAACCTATATTAAGGCACAAAAACATTTATTTATATGATAGGCTAGGGGGAAGATGTGAACCAATGTTATGCATCTCAGGTTCCAAAGAACTTACAGATTGGTTCAAATAGACACAGTAAGGACAAGGAGCTCTTAACTTCTCTTATTCAAAGTACCATGAATACTCAGGAAACAAACTTTATTCAAACAAATGTGATTGAATTTTTAAAATATGTTTCCTTTTTATGTTTATTATACTAATTTTTAATGTTACCACAGTTAGCTTTAGTATCTTCAGTTGTATACATATGATTTTAGGAAGAAAGCACAGACACTTTTCGATCCATGTCCTATGTTGTTACATCTTCAAACTTCATTTTTTATTTTTTATTAGTATCTTTAATCTTTTTTTTTTACACTCCAGTCATTATCTCCCTCCCAGGTCTGCCTTCCTATAATTCCTCATCCCATTCCTCCTCCCTCTCAAGAGGATGTCCTCACCCTCCAATCCCACCCCATATCAGCACTCCTTGAGGCCTCAGTTCTCTCCAGGTTTAGGTACCTCATCTCTCATTGAATCCAGACCAGGCAGTCCTCTGCTGTATATGTGTTAGGGGCCTTGGACCAGCTAGTGTATGTGCCCTGATAGTTGACTCAATGTCTGAGAGATCTCAGGAGTCCAGGTTAGTTGAGATTGCTGGTTTTCCAATGGGGTCACCCTTCTCCTCAGATTCTCAGAAAGGCTAGAGCCTTTCCCTAGTTCAACCACAGGGGTACCCGACTTCAATCCATTCAGCATTCAGTTGTAAATATTTGCATCTGTCTCATTCAGCTGTTTGTTGGACCTCTCTGAGTGTAGCCATTTGAGGTTCTTGTCTGGAATCACACCATAGCATCAGGAATAGTGTCAGGCCTTGAAGCCTCCCTTTGAGATGGATCCCAATTTGGGTCAGTCACTGGACCTCCTTTCCCTCGGTCTCTTCTCCATTTTGTCCCTGAAGTTCTTTTAGACAGGAACAATTCTGAGTCACATAGTTTTTGACTGTGGGATGGCAACTCCATCCCTCCACTTGATGTCCTGTCTTTCAGTTCCTTCTCTCCATTGTAGGGCATTTCATCTAAGGTCTCTCCCTCCCTTTGGGTCATGAGAGTCTCTCACCTCCCAGGTTTCTAGTACATTCTAAAGGGTCCCCCACCTGGCACCTCCTGAGGTTACTTTACCTATGTTCATTCATTTTGCTGGCCCTCAGGGATTCACTCCTGTCCCCTCCTCCAATACCTGATCATATTTCCCTTTTCTCCTCCCACCCCCTTTTCCAAGGTCTCTCCCTCCCTCAGCACACCACCTCCCTGATAACTTTCTTCTCCCTCCCAAGTAGGATAGGCGTTTCCTCACTTGGGCCCTTCAGCTTGTTAACCTTCCTGAGTGCTGTGGATTATATCCTGGGTATTCTGTACTTTTTTGGCTATTATTTATACTTATTAGTGAGTACATACCATGGATATCCTTTTTGAGCCAGAGTTACCTCACTCAGGATGATATTTTCTAGTTCAATTCATTTGCCTGCAAAGCTCAGGACGTCCATATTCTTAATAGCTGAGTAGTATTGCATTGTGTAAATGAACCACATTTTCTGTATCCATTATTCTGTTGTGAAACATCTGGGTTGTTTCCAGCTTCTGGATATCACAAACAAGGCTTCTATGAACATAGTGGAGCACCTGCCTCTGTTTCATGGTGGGCATATTTTGGGTATGTGCACAAGGTATAGCTGAGTCTTCAAGTAGATCTATTTCCAATTTTCTGAGGAACCTCCAGATTGATTTCCAGAGTGGTTGTACCAGTTTTCAATCCCACCAGCAATGGAGAAGTGTTTCTTTCTCCGCATCCTCAAGGTTAGCTTCATTAGCTCTTTATATATTTTGGATATTAGCCTTCTATTGGTTAGGGGGGTTTAGTGAAGTTTTTTCCCAATATGTGCATTGCCGATTTGCCCAGTTGACTATGTCTTTGACGTACAGAAGCTTTTAAGTTTCATGAGGTCCCATTTATCAATTCTTGAATTTAGAGCCTGAGCCATTCGTGATCTCCCCACCCTGTGCCAATGACTTCAAAGCTTTTTCCCATTTTGTCTTCTATTGGATTTAGTGTATCTTGTTATGTTGAGGTCCTGGATCTATTTGGACTTGAGCTTTGTACAAGGTGACAAATACAGATCTGTTTTCATTTTTCTACAAACCAACTGCCAGTTAGACTGGCACCATTTATTGAAGATGCTCTCTTTTGTCCATCTTATATTTTTGGTTTCTTTGTCAAAAATCAAGTGTCCATAAGTGTGTGGTTTTAATTCTGAGTCTTCAATTCTATTCCATCGATCAACCTGTCTATCTTTGTACCAATACTGTGTAGTTTTTAGCACTACTGCTCTGTAATACAGCTTGAGATCAGGCATGGTGGTTACACCAGCAGTTATTTTATTGTTAATTGTTTTAGCTATCCTGGGATTTTTATTTTTCTATATGAAATTGAGAATTGCTCTTTCCATGTCTTTGAATAATTGAGTTGGAATTTTGATGGGTATCACATTGAATCTGTAGATTGCTTTTGATAGGATGGGCATTTTTACTACGTTAATCCTACCAATCGATGAATATGGGAGATCTCTCCATTTTCAGAGGTCTTCAATTTCTTTCTTGAGAGTTCTTGTCATACAGATCTTTCATCTGTTTGGTTAGAGTTACCACAAGATATTTTATATTATTTGTGACTATTGTGAAGGGTGGTGTTTCCCTATTTTTTTTCAGTCTACCATTTGTATAAAGGAAATATAAACTGATTTGTTTGAGTTAATTTTATATCAGCCCATGTGTTTCTTACTGGTGTTATTTCTACTATCCTTATTAGATGATGGCTGACATAATCATTTATTCTTGATGAAGATATCCAAATGTAATATTACTTCTTATTTGGCTATTTTATTTATTTACATTTCAAATGTTATCCCCCTTCCTGGTTTCCCCTCCACAAACTGCCTATCCTATTCCACCTCACCCTGCTTCTATGAGGGTGCTCACACACTCACCCATCCACTGCCACCTCACTGCCCTAGCATTCTCCTAAGCTTGGGCATCGAGCCATCACAGGGCAAAGGGCCTCCACTCCCATTGATGCCAGATAAGGCCATCCTTTGCTACACATGCAGCTGGAGCCATGAGTTCCTCCGTGTATACTCTTTGGTTGGTGGTATAGCCCCTGGGATCTCTGGGGGATCTAGGTTGGTTGATATTGTTGGTTTTCCTATGAGGTTGCAAACCCCTTCAGCTACTTAGTCCTTCCCCTAACTCCTCCATTGAGGTCCCCATGCTCCGTCCAATGATTCGCTGCAACTATCCACATCTGTATTGGTCAGGATCTGGCATAGCCTCTCAGGAGCCTTTCAGAGCTATATCAGGTTCCTGTGAGCATGCACTTCTAGGCATCACCAATAGTATCTGGGTTTGGTGACTGTATATGAATGGATCCCCAGGTGGGACAGTCTCTGACCTTTCCTTCAGTCTCTTCTCCACTCTTTGTCCCTACATTTCTTTTAGACAGGAGCAATTCTGTATTAATATTTCCAAGATGGGTTGGTGACCCCATTCCTCAACCAGGAGCTGTGCCTAACGACTGGATATGGTCTCATTAAAATATTTTTAAATTCATTTTGACAACCTCAAAAAAACTAATATATTATGTAAATATTTTTATTTATTTTTGGAAATTGTATGCATGTTTATAATGAAATATTGTATCTACCATGACCCCCTCCAACATTCTCCACATTCTTCATCACACCACTCCCAATTTCATGTATTTTTTTAATCCTGGAGTCTTGCTCATATGTTTCTGGGTGCCTTAAGGTGAGATTCAGTCTTCTGAGAGAAAAAAATAAATTAATGGGTTCATGATCCTATATTTCTTTAATGACCCTTCCAGGTAAGATTTTTTCTTCTGTTGGCACAAGTGTTAGGAAATACATAACCACTTTCTGATTAGATTTTAACCCTGTACTACAAATGGCAATTTCATACATGATATTGTAATCCTGCTCAAAGCTCATGGCTAGAGATCTCACATGCCCAAAGGAAGAATCTGCTGTTCTTATCTTGCTCACTGATCATGGTGTCAAATTGCCTTCTAAATGCTCATGGTTATACTCACATACCTAGGCTCTCAGCCTTGGTCATAAAATCTTCTTTATGTATCAGGGGCAACAATCAACAAGGAGATACAGAAATTATTGAAGTATTAAAAGTAGTGACTGTGTGCTCAGCTCTAAACAGGATAACTGTATTACCCTCACACCCTCACCACCAAGGCTTACAAAAATAATTTATATGTAAATGACCTTTGCAAAATCATGAGAACAGAATTATTAAGTAGTGAACACAAAACTAGTACATTGAAAAAATCATACATTATAGTTTAGTAAGACAGAGATAATTTTCACAAAAGGCTTATACTAAAACTTTTTCCATAAACTAAAAGAAGATATGAACATTTGTCAATTGTTCATGGAGATACACATGATATGATTTTTTAATTTATATTAATATAAATTTTAATTTTTACTTCTATATCTGTGTATTTTATTAGCTATAAATTTTTAAATATTCATTGTACATGGTACTGTATAACATGAGTATACTGTCACACAAACTTGTATCCTACACTGAGAAGACCATCATCATGCTCCTTGCTCCTGCCCTTTTCACTACTCCACTTCTTTCTAGTCACCTTATTCTCCTAGGCAGCCTTTCTTCTGCTATCATGTCTTATATGCATGCATGATTTTTCATAGAATTATAAAATCTACAAACAACACTAACAGAAACACATCATATTTCCTTCTGGGATTGGATTTATTTGTTTAATATTGAGAACTCTGGCTGCATCCATTTTTCTAAAACTTGTAACTATGTTCCTCAAGATTAGAAGAGAGTCCATTGTATATATACACCACATATTTTATGCAACCTGTTGTGGGACACCTAGGTTGTTTGATAACTTAGCTGTTATGAAAAGTGTGGCAATAATCTTTAGAGGGAAAAAAATCTTCATAAAGGAGATATCTAAGCCATGTAGTAGATATACCTCTTCTTCTAGTTAAATAGAAACACTCTCCACTTCAAAACAAAGTAAAATGATTGCTTATCTAAACTACTAAAAATATTTGATATTATGATCAGGAAATGTCCATAATATCATGGAAAATGTTTCAGGAAAAAGTGATAGCTCTAAAAATCTGTGGTTCATATTACTATCTCTTAACTCATTGTCTTCTTGCTTAAACCTGAAGCTATATCAAAAACTTGCAACAAGAGCATCAATGTACACATTATAACCTCCTCTAATGTCATTTGATTCACTCATACAATGACAGAGTAGAACAGTAAAACAGCCATCTAGCTCTTTGTCATTCTGAAATGGAGAACTTTCAACACAGCCTTCCGAATCTGCCTGGTCTTCACACTGTAGATGATGGGATTCATGACAGGAGGGATCAGTAGGTAGGCATTGGCAATCAGAGTATGGACATATGGTGGAGCTCGTTTTCCAAATCTGTGGACAAAGGACAGACTGATCAATGGAATATAGAACACAGCCACAGCCCCAATGTGGGAGATACACGTGCTGAAGGCTTTCTTCCTCTCTTCTGGGGAGGCAATGCTGAGGACAGTTCTGATGATCAGGACATAGGAAAGGATGATGAAGACAGAGTCAACTCCAGCAGTGGAGATCAGGGCGGTGAGCCCAACTGCACTGTTGATCCTGGTGTCTGTGCATGAGAGCTTCATGACATCAGGGTGGAAACAGTAGGAGTGGTGGAGCACATGGCTGCTACAATAGAATAATCTTTTAAGAAGGACAACCATAGGAGTCAGTATCAGTGTACCCCGGGTAACAATTGCTATTGCAATCTGAGCTATTTTAAGTTCAGTTAAGACGGAAGCATATCTAAGAGGGTTGGAGATGGCCACATAACGATCAAAAGCCATAGCCAACAGCACTGAGGATTCCATGACAGTGAAGAGTTGAATGAAGAACATCTGTGACAAGCAGGCATTGAAGCTGATCTCCCTGGCATTGAACCAGAATATCCCCAACATGGTGACCAGAGTGGATATGGAGAGCCCAAGGTCAGTGGTGGACAGCATGGAGAGGAAGTAATACATAGGCTCGTGGAGGCTGGGCTGCGTGAAAATGGCAAAGAGTATTAGGCTGTTCCCAGAGAGGGCAGTTGCATAGAGAAAGCAGAAGGGAATGGAGATCCAGGTGTGGAAGGCTTCCAGCCCGGGCATACCAGTGAGCAGGAAAATGATGGAAGAAGCTGTGGTGTTCTGGAAGGTTGACATATGGAATTCAAATATTACAATTGCAGCTGGGGATCCTGCAAAGACAAGTGTGGTCATTCAAAGAGTGGCTGTTTGAAATATCAAAAAAAATGTGTGTGTGAAATTTCTATATAAACTAGTCATTATAAGCAACTATGTATTATGTAAATATTATGGACAGTTTGATGTTGTAATTTTTATTGTGCTCAGGCCAAATTTCTTACAAATTTGTAGTCTACATTTGATGGGTGTCAAATGCTCTGCCACTTACTAAGTTACCAGATAACAAATAATTGCAGTGAGTGTACCTTTGTTTTCTTACCTCTAGCTTAATGTTGATGTTCCTACCCAAGAAGATTGTTATGAGGAATACACTAGGTAATACACGAGAAAGCTCTGCAGAGCAGTCCACTGACATAAATCTCACAAATACTAGTTGTGTTTATTGTTACCCATTTATAACAAGCAGTATAGGGGATCACCTAGATGACCACCAATAGATGGCTGGATAAAAATAACATAGGATACACAATGACGTTTTACAGAGCCACAGAGTAAACCAAAATTATGTCACTTGCAGAAAAATGAATGAAACCAAATATCATTAGATTAAGGGAAATAAGGCAGATTTATGAGCATAATGCCACACGTCTCTCCTATGCTTAGATACACACACACACACACACACACACACACACATAGTGATACACAATGATACACACTGTGTGTGTGTGTGTGTGTGTGTGTGTGTGTGTGTGTGTGTGTGTGAAAGTAAAGTACATCTTTTGGTGAGGATGGAGACTAAAGAATTAGAGAAGAAACAGAATCAAAAGAATGAAAAGTACTGTATGATTTTTCTACTAAGTATAAACTAGTTTCTGTCTGTTTGTTTGTTGAGAAAGAGTCTCAATCTGTCATCCTGGCCTGAAACTTACTATATAGACCAGGTTTGTTTCAAAATCATCATTGCCTCTGCTTCCCAAGTGGTGGCATTAAGGATGTGAGCTTGGATATCTGGAAGAATCTAGTTTTAGTATGTATGCACGTGTGTGTGTGTGTGTGTGTGTGTGTGTGTGTGTGTGTGTGTGTGCCTGTGTGCATGTCTGTAGAACATGAAAGCAGAAAAGGAACTATTACAGAGATCAAGCAAGTGAGTAAGGATGGAGACCATGGCATGATGGATTGGTGTGTATGAACAGAGTGCAATGTTAGATAAGCATTAAAAGGTCATAGCATAAGCCATTATTTTGTATGCTAAATAAGATCCAACCACTTAATTATCTTCTAAAAATAAAATTTACCTAAAAAGAGTTCTCCTTAGCTGAAAGGCTAATTAGCATATCTTTAAGGGCAAGCAAATCTTGACATAAATATCTTTATTTCCTCATCTAATGATTTCTTTCCTTGTGATCATCAGCAATGTGAGTGACAAGCTCATCACATGCTAGAAAAATGGATATGTGATGACTTTTCCTGAGTGACGGTACATAAAATCACATAGTTTTGGTAAGTTCATTGTTCTTTTCATTTAGGTCTCTTTTTAACTTGTGTGCTCCTTTACTCCTTAGTACTAGATTTATGTTCACAGTCCAGTGACAGGCATGAAACAAAATGCTACCTGGAGTGTTCTAGTCATTGAAATTGTCATCCACTCATTTAAATAACACATACTGCCAAAAAATAAAAGGGATTAAGCATTCATTTCTTACCCTTCTTTTCCTTATGCTAATTTCCCTTTCCACTCCCACTCTGATAGAGCAAAGATGTGAGACTATGACCTAAGACTGGCTTGTTTCCCAAACACCAGTTCTTTGTGTGTGAGGACTGTCTCTATCTTCCGTTCCATCACCACCACTTTAAAACGTGCTTGTGTCATTTTAGAAACTATTCCAGTAACAATTTAAGTAATTGCTCTTTCCGGTGGCTGAAAGGTTTCTAGACTTTTCCTATGTCAATGCTGGTGCACTCTACAGAAAACCACTAGTCATACTATTCCTCAAATTCCACTCTTTACTGCCCTCATCATTAATTCAAACTTTTTATCTCTGTATTCATAATCACAATATAATGTCTTCCCAAATATTGTGTCCAATATAGTGTCCAATATAGTGGACAATATAGTAGACAATATAGTGGCTAATGTTCACTTTTATTGTGATCTGCTTACTTGTCTACCTCCAGAACCATATTAAATAACAGCTTGGACTTCCCCCTTCACAAAGGTATCAAATGGAGCAAGCTCCTCACACAGGTATGCTCTCCTCAATTCCTGTGGTAGCTGCTTCCTCTTCTTGTTCTTGAGCTTGAGCTTGAGCTTGATCTTCTTCCTCTTCCTCTTCCTCTTCCTCTTCCTCTTCCTCTTCCTCTTCTTTTCTTCTTCTTCTTCTTCTTCTTCTTCTTCTTCTTCTTCTTCTTCTT
>JADRCG010009139.1:401433-415100 GCA_019844195.1 Rhabdomys dilectus
TGTGTGTGTGTGTGTGTGTGTGTGTGTGTGTGTGTGTGTGTGTGTGTTTCTTGCTCTTACTGGTTTTTTTTTTTCTGGTTTGCTTGGGTTTGTTGTTGTTGTTGTTGTTTCCATTTGTTTTCTAAAGAGATAGCAAAAGAAGGCATGGAGTTAAGTGGGTGGGGAGACAGGAGGGTCTGGGAGAAGTTGAGAGGGAGGAAAGCATGATCAAAATATATTATACTTTAAATTTTTTTTCAATAAAAACAAAGAAAAAACACAAAAATTATCCCACCTGTTTCTCTGTCCAACATGGTTGCTATGAATATGAAGTGACATAATATGTATGAATGTGCTTTCTAAGTTGTGTTACATATTCAAATACTAAAGATTTTAAGTATGAATTAATTTATTTCAAATATTTCTTTATATCGAAGGCCTTTCTCTAGGTGTTTAATAAGAGGAAAGGAGAAGTGTTCTCCCTGTTTAGTTTTCAACAACTCGAGTTCACATCCATGAAAAATCCTCTTCTCACTTCTGAGAAATGAACTATAACAAGGAAATATGCCTTCTTGACTCTAGATGATCCATTGTCTGTGGCGTCCTTGAAATACCAGGATGAACTTAGCAGAAACACATAATACAGGATGTAACCTTAGCTCTGAGATGAATAACTATCAAAAGACCATAAGGATGCTAAGATCTTAGCTTTGCTCCTAATGCAACTAGATACAAAAATCAGCACAGATTTTTATTTCCACTCCATTTGCATTTTTGCCCTAAAATGCCTGCTGTCTATTGTGCTGAATGAAATAATTCCTGTGTCCATCAAGAGTATGATTTCTGTCTTTACTTACTATTAAATAAATCTGGCTTTGTCTTGGCTAAAGATCATGTCCCTACAAACAAAATGCTCACTGGAGGAAATATGGAGACAAAGTGTGGAGCAGAGGCTGAAGGAAAGGTCATCCAGAGACTGCCCCACCTGGGATCCATCCCATATACAGTCACCAAATCTGCACTCTAGGCATCGATGACAGGAGCCTGATATGGCTGTTTCCCTGAGAAACTCTGCCAGAGCTTGGCAAATACAGAGGTGGATGCTCGCAGCCAACCATTGGACTTAGTGTTGGGTCCCTGATGGAGGAGTTGGAGAAGGGAATGAAGAAGCTGAGGGGGGTTGCAGCCCCATGGAGGAGAAACAGTGTCAACCAGCCAGACCTCCCGGTTCTGGACCACCAACCAAAGAGTACAGGCTCCGTCAGCATATGGGGCATAGGATGGCCTTGTTGGACATCAGTGGGAGGAGTGGCCCTTGGGCCTGAGGCAGCTTGGTGCCCCAGTGTAGGAGAATGTCAGGGCAGGAAGAAAGGAGTGGGTGGGGGGGGTGGGAAGGACCCTCATAGAGGAAGAGGTAGGGAAGATGAGATAAGGGGTTTCAGAAGGGGAGACCTGGAAAGGGGAAAACATTTGAAATGTAAATACATAAGGTATCCAATTTAAAAACAAAACTGAAATACAAAGACAGTTAAAAAAATTATTCCCCAAAGTTGTTAATTATCTTTGATGTCTCAAAATGACCAAAATGACCTGACCTTCTGATCCTCTTGCCTTCAGCTGAGCATTACTGCAAGTACAGAGGTCTGCCTCCACACCTAGTTAACTCAGTGCTGAAGATATAAGCTATACACAAGAGTCAAAATTAAAAGTTATTCTTCATAGGTGGCATAAACTAAAAATCTTCTCTGAAGAAAGGAAAATATGAATGTTGGACCAAAAATGTCAGATCCCTGATTTTGCCATTACCTGCTCAAAAAGAGAGAATCAGAAATATTTGTACAATTAAGTATTAATGAACAAGGAGAGTTGTCATGGTACATTTTGGTGATAGTATTTGGTAATTTGGAATGATAATTTATATTTTATTTCAACTTATGAATAGAAGTAATGCTATTTCTGTCAGTAAAGAAGAGAGTTGGATAGCAATATCATTGAAATCTTTCATTAAGAAGGAGAAAAGATACTACTATCACGACATTTTAGGGAACACTGATATTTTGAAAATCTGCAGTTTACATTGGTCTCTTTTGGCTCATACATTCTTTCTTGCAAATAAATCTATCATTTTGATAACGGTCAATGTTAAAATGTTACAATGTCTCTCAGCATTGTAAGCTCCTTAAAGGTCACTTTCCTCTTTCACAGAGTGCCAAAGGCAAAAAACATGAAACAACCATCTAGCTCTTTGTCATCCTGGAATGGAGAACTTTCAATACAGCCTTCCGAATCTGCTTGGTCTTCACACTGTAGATAATGGGATTCATGACAGGAGGGATCAGCAGGTAGGCATTGGCAATCAGAGTATGGACATATGGTGGAGCTCGTTTTCCAAATCTGTGGACAAAGGACAGACTGATCAATGGAATATAGAACACAGCCACAGCCCCAATGTGGGAGATACACGTACTGAAGGCTTTCTTCCTCTCTTCTGGGGAGGCAATGCTGAGGACAGTTCTGATGATCAGGACATAGGAAAGGATGATGAAGACAGAGTCAACTCCAGCAGTGGAGATCAGGGCGGTGAGCCCAACTGCACTGTTGATCCTGGTGTCTGTGCATGAGAGCTTCATGACATCGGGGTGGAAACAGTAGGAGTGGTGGAGCACATGGCTGCTGCAGAAGGACAGTCTTTTCAGAAGCACTGCCAAAGGAGTCTGGATTAGGGTTCCCCGAGTGATGATTGTTATTCCAATTACTACTATTTTAAGTTCAGTTAAGACGGAAGCATATCTAAGAGGGTTGGAGATGGCCACATAACGATCAAAAGCCATAGCCAACAGCACTGAGGATTCCATGACAGTGAAGAGTTGAATGAAGAACATCTGTGACAAGCAGGCATTGAAGCTGATCTCCCTGGCATTGAACCAGAATATCCCCAACATGGTGACCAGAGTGGATATGGAGAGTCCGAGGTCAGTGGTGGACAGCATGGAGAGGAAGTAATACATGGGCTCGTGGAGGTTGGGTTGGGTGATAATGACAAAGAGAATCAGGCTATTCCCAGAGAGGGCAGTTGCATAAAGAAAGCAGAAGGGAATGGAGATCCAGGTGTGGAAGGCTTCCAGCCCGGGCACACCAGTGAGCAGGAAAATGATGGAAGAAGCCGTGGCATTCTCTAAGGTTGACATAGTGAATTCAAACTTCAGTATATTCTGCTGAGTGTCCTACAATGATAGTATATATTTATTCAGGATGCACCCAGTACAAAATGGGTCCCTTCACTAGTAAACATTCCTGAAAGACAATAGCTTTTACAAATGATAGCTTGTTACAAATGGAGCAGGAAAACTGGAGGAACAGCTGAGACCATTCCCTTAGAGGAACAAAGTCATAGAATGAAGAATTACATAAGGATGAATTCTATACAAAAGTAGTATACTAAGTGAATTAAGGTAGTTTTGGAAAGGCACAAATCACAGGGGTTTTTTTCCATGTGGAACCATTTTTTGGAAGCATATGAAAACATAAGAGGGAGAAATATGGCTGTGTATTTTAGGAGGGGTGACTAGAAAACCAGACAAAGCTTGCCATTCCTAGCCACAGTCAAAGGGTAAGGAGGACATGAGATCTGGCTCAGCAGGAGAGCATTACATAGTAGGTGTGAAGCTCTGGTGTCTGTCTCAGCTTCAGAAAAAAAAATAAAGAAAGAAAGAGAGAGAAACACACACAGAGAGAGAGAGACAGAGACAGAGACAGAGACAGAGAGAGACAGAGAGACAGAGACAGACAGACAGAGACAGAGAGACAGAAAGAAAGAGAGAAAGAAAGAAAGAGAGAGGGAGAGAAAGAGAAAGAAAGAGAATGGTAGGGTGGGAAGGAAGGAGTACAGGAGGTTGGGAGAAAGAGAAAGATGAAGGGAAGGAGAGGGAAGAAACAAAAGCATACCATAACAAAAGTCTGTACAATAATGCCAATTTCCTCAACAACCTAAATTTCATTCTAAAATATTTGTCTCTTCCCTCCATAGCATGTTGCCTAACTGTCTTGAGTTTTTACAACAATGGTTCATGTGGTGGAAACCTGGCATCTGGCATCAACTGACATGTAACATTCTGCTACATAACATGATGTCTGTTTGGCTACATTTTAAAGTTTTAAGATTTCAGTGGTTTGAACCAAGGCTCATGCCTTACAATTCTCTGTGTTGGAGTGTTGCAAAATTAGGTCCTCAACTCAGGATGTCAGAAAGCAGAATTTGAGATTTCAACCCTGAGCTGTGTATTCCCCTGGAATTCAGAGTCCTCTGTGAGATTATTCAGGTTACTGGCAGAATTCAAATATTTATGGCACAAATTTGAGGTCTCCAGTCTCTTGCTGGCTGATGAGTGGAGGAGGAAACTCATGCACCCTTGACGCCATCTTGGGGTTCATACACAAGATTCTCTCACAACATGACTTTGTACCTCTTCAAATATAAAACAAGAACTCTGCAGCTTCACTTTCCCTCCAAAATCTCCTGTGATTGATTAAGTCACAGGACTCAGTTAACCTTTGCGTAGATTAACTTGATGTAAACCAACCAAAGACCTTATCTGCATCAGTAAAACTCTTCTGTAGTCTAATGTACTATGATCAACAATTCATTGCATACACTGGCATGCCTTGCTCACACTGAATAGATCAGGGGGATTATTCTCAAACAAAACAAATAACATGGGGTGAATAGTAAACTTTAGGGGCCTCTGAGAATTCTATACACCACAATTAACAGAGCACCAACTCTCTAAACCTTTTTCTATTTTTTTTTTATTTTTGAGATTATACCATAATTATATCATTTCACCTTTCCTTTTATTTTCTCCAAAACTCTCCCATATACCCCTCCTTGCTCTCTGTCAAATCCAGGGCCTCCTTTTTTATTAATTGTTGTTCTGTGCAAATATGTATATGTATGTACATACAGTGACTATTGTTTGAGCACATTTTTCCTCTCGTTCTATCATCACCACTTTGCAAAACACTTGTATCGGTTTTGCAAGAAGTATAGAAATATTACTGAAAGTAGTTTCTTAGCCATGTGCTGCCAATTTTCAGACTTTCTTCCGCTGATGCCAGTGGAATCTGTGCAAACACATCGTGCATACTCTCCCTCTGTAGCCCAACTCACCTGCCTTCAGCATGAAGTCAAACTCAGTACCACGTCGCTAAAAATAAAGTTTTCCCAAACTAGCAAATACCTATTTTCTTAAAACTCTGAAAAGCTCAACCTGAGGTTTTCTTTACTTGACCAACCATCCAATATAACAAGCTCCTGCATACTGAAGTACTTTGCTTAAATAATGTAGCTCTCTTTTCCGAATGGGGCTAAGCTCTTCAGACTCTCTATCCGATCCATAGAGTTATTGATAAATTCAACATAAATTTATGTTTGTGGAAACACTCAGTGGCATCACCTTCACTAGGATGAATCACAAGAAAACACTTCTTCCTCTGAGTTATGTATATTCTTTTGGATTCATACATACAGATTAAAGGTTATTCTATTGTTTGATAGATACGCTATCTGAAAATATGCCTCTCTAAATAATATAAGCTGGTGGTAGGTGGGCATCTTGCTTATTAATCATTATAATCTTTTGGAAAGATGCATCTTATTTTTATGTGGCATGTGTATGTCTATAGGAAATGGGGTTGTATATGCTAGAATGCTTAAAACAAACTTGGGCTCTCCTATTAACCACTGAGCCATATCTTCAGGCTCTCATTATTACTCATTAATGCCTTCCATTATATTATAGCAAATGAAAACACAATAGTGTAAGTGTAATATTTGCATAGTCTAAATATTTAAAGAACTGACCAGTGATTCTGAACTTAGCTCAGGACCTCACTGTATGGCCTTCAGCACTCCCTCTCTCCTGTGCTTCAAAAGTTTTCATTCAGATTGTATTGCTTAGAAAAATAAAGGTTTGTTGTGGTGGGGGTCTGTATGTCTGTGTGTCTGTGTTAATGTATTCATCTGTTTTAGGGGTGTGCCTGCACATGCAGATATATTTGACAGAGGAACACTCCAGGTGTATTCTCTATCACCTTTCATCTTATTCTCTCCAGACAAAAATTCTTGCTGAAATGGGGGAAGGTTGTCAGCTAGGAAGTTTCAACAAACTCCCTATCTGTTCCCCATAGTGCTGGCTTTTTACAAAGATACTGGAGATTCAAACTTCAGTTCACATGCTTGCATGACAGCATCTCTTACTCACTGAGCTATCTCTTCAAGTCTCTCCCAGAAAATGAGAGAGCCTGGTATATTTCAGGCAGCCATCAATCTCTCTGCGTAGCTAAGAATGACATTAAGTTCCTATTCCTCCTGCCTCCAAATTCCAGAGTCCTGGGATTGCAGGGGTATGCTGTTTCATCCCATGTTACCTCCTTTATGCAGTGTTGTGGGTCAAAGCCAGGGAGTGGTGCATGCTACCAACTGAGATACATCCCCATGCCCTCTGCCAGAAATGTTTAATGTGATTCATGGAGCTCATAGTCTCAACCATCCAGTGTGTGTGTGTGTGTGTGTGTGTGTGTGTGTGTGTGTGTGTGTGTCTGTCTGTCTGTCTGTCTGTCTGTCTGTCTGTCTACCCTTCCGTGTGTGTGTGTGTGTGTGTGTATGTATGTATGTATGTTTGTTTGTATGTATGTATGTATGTATGTATGTATGTATGTATGTATGTATATATGTATGTATATCTGTGTGCATGTAAAACATTTGGGATTGTTTATGGATGAACCTGGTTTGTACCACAGAATAATCTATTCCCTCTCTCTCTTCTCTCTCTCTCTCTCTCTTTCTCTCTCTTTTTCTCTGCTTAATCATTTGTTATATTATTAACAAATATATTATTATATATTACTACTTATATTAAGATGATGACATCTCATATAAACTTTAACTCAATATCAAAGGTCCTATGCTTAACTAATTTGAAACATCTTTTCTCTGCCCAGTGATGCATCAAACTTGTTAGAATCCTGGGCAATCCTAGGTTCCATGAAACTCCTGCCTTCAACTAGACCAAGTTCTCCAAATGAGTACATAACACTCCACTTCTATGAACTTTGGTAGATCAGCAGTAGTATGTGGGGGTTAAAAATGGCAAAATTTGTGAAAAATCAATTTGATACCAGGCAAACAGAATATGGGAGGTGTATGATAATAGCCACTGAAGATGACAATGTTGGAGCAGTGCACACAGGGCAGGAGAGCAGCGGGGCTTAGATGGCAGTTTTGAATGTTCCAAAACTACTCAGAAAACTCAGAATTGCAATGGTTTTTAACCTGCTCTGTGCAGCAAAACAACTGTACTGTAGCACTGCTGGATTCACTTTGAGAGAACAAATGGCCCAAAGTTTCAGAATTTTGATTTGTCTAGGTTTCCTTTGGAATCCAGAAGACCTCCATGAGGCTAATAAAATCTTTTTATTCTTATGAGAAACAGCAGATGTAAAAGTCTACTGTTTTCTTGAATACAACAGTTGTACTTACAAGTACACAGATTGTGCCTTTCTCTCGGAGCCGGCTGAAGAGCTGAGGTCTTTTGCACAGGAATACAGAACATTTATAAGGAGAGCTGTCTCAGGCTTTCTGAAATCTCTTCATCAGAAAATCCCAGATGGAGATGATGTGGACCCCAGAGGATGAGGCTCCCATGGGCTCATTCTACTTTATGGTTTCCTTTCCCTCAGGCTCATTGTGAGCTCCTTTAGTTTCCATGAAGAAACGGTCTTATAAATCTTACTTGGTGTGTCAGAGTACCCTTTTATAAAAGCACATTTGTAAAAGTCCTCTCCCCATCTATGTTGTAATCCAGTGCTAAGTGACTTGATCTTGTGTCCTGTGCAGGGAAACAGCGGCTTTGATTCCACTGCCCTGTAACCTTTAAAAAGATGTTTCTGTCACTACTGCTCCATAGACAGTCAAATAATCTTTATTAATTTTTTCAAAAAGCACTTTAAGGATTTATCATGTTCGCTAGATTGACACAGAGAACAGAACATAGTCCTTTTCCATCAAGAACTAGATGTAAAAATCAGTGCTATATCACAAACTCTTTGTTTTCATTAATTATTTTTAATTAAGATATTCTAGAGTACAGGATAATAATTCAGTATATGTACTCAGTGTGTAATGATAAAATTAGTATAGTTAGCATTTTCATGTCATATATATATATATACATATATGTATATATATTTTTTAATTTTCAGATTAAGCTGGAAAATTGTATAATTATGTGACATAACTTTAGTTTCAGTGTATGACTGCATTGTGTGATGATCAAATCAGAAGATGGTTTCCTATTTGTGCATTCTAGACAGTACATTGCTAGGTCTTTCATTTGACAAAGAGATCTCAAAGTTTCCTTAGAGAAACAGAAGAGTACTCATTTCAATCATGTTTTCTCATCGATTCGTTAGTGATTCTACTATCACATCTTATTCAACTATGAATAGTTGATTGGCAATGATTATCATTTTAAAGGTACTATATAAATTATGCTATATAAATTATTGAAACATATCTTAGGGTCTTTATTATATGAGGCATTAATAGTTATATAATCTAGAGGACTAATTTCAATTTATAAATGACCATAAACACATTTTAACCATACTACAACAGGTATAGCATTAATAATAGAATAATAATTAGACAACATGATATTCCTGTTATTAGGGAATCCAGACCCTAAAACTCTGCAGGCAAGAACTTACAAACTTAGAATAAATAAAGTACATTTAACAGGCTCTTTCAAGCTACAGTATTAAATCACACAAGTGAATAATAAAACAGAAATTCAAGGAAGACTAACTTTAAAAAAAAAAAGAAAGAAAGAAAGAAAGAAAGAAAGAAAGAAAGAAAGAAAGAAAGAAAGAAAGAAAGAAAGAAAGAAAGAAACCCTTAAAACTTTCCTAAGATGGATTAACAAAGAATACTTTCAGCATGGCCTTGCGAATTTGTTTGGTTTTCACACTATAGATTATGGGATTCATTACCGGAGGAATGAGCAGATAAACATTGGCGATCAGAGTGTGCACAAAGGGAGGAGCATGTTTCCCAAACCTGTGCACCAGTGACAAGCTGATCATAGGGATGTAGAAGATGGCAACAGCACTGAGATGGGAGACACAGGTACCAAAAGCCTTTTTCCGCTCCTCCTTGGATGCAATGCAAAGGACAGAATGGATGATTAGAACATAAGAGAGAAGGATCAAGACAGAGTCCAACCCTGCAGTAGAAATGACAATGGCCAAGCCAAAGGCACTGTTGATCCTGGTGTCTGAGCATGAGAGCTTCATCACATCAGGATGAAAGCAGTAGGAATGATGGAGCACATGGCTACGACAAAAAGACAGACGCTTGAGGAGCAGGAGTAAAGGAACAAGAGCTGTGGTTCCTCTAATTATGATTGCAAAACCCACGGCAGTGATTCGTGAGTTGGTTAAGATCATAGCATACCTCAGTGGGTTACAGATGGCGATAAATCGGTCAAAGGCCATCACCAAGAGGACTGAAGATTCCATAAATGTAAAGCCATGGATGAAGAACATTTGGCCAATGCATGCATCAAAGCTAATTTCTCGAACATTAAACCAGAAGATGCCCAACACAGTTACCAGTGTGGAAAGGCACAGACCCAGGTCTGTGAAGGACAGCATGGATAGGAAATAGTACATGGGTTCATGGAGACTTGACTCAGTGATGATGATAAAGAGAATCATGCTGTTCCCAGAAATAGCGATGGCATACAGACAACAGAAAGGGATGGAGATCCAGGTGTGAGAGGTCTCCAGACCAGGAATGCCAGTGAGGAAGAAGACTGGTGGATAGGCAATGCTCTGGTTGAAGGATGGCATGGTGACTGAAGGAAGCAGATGCCTCTGGGGGAAAGACAGACATCCTGTAATGACAGAAAAAAGAAACGCTTCCAATCTCTGCTGCATATCATGAAATTTAGGAACACTGAAGAACCAGTTCTTGTCTGTTATCTTCAATGGAAAGGTCCATTTATGTATTAGATATCAAATTGAACACAGGTGAACTTGGAGAAAAAACAGCACTAACATCTGTAAAGACACCCAAGCTTTCAGATCTGTATTATGCATGAACATCTGTGTTCTTATATTTAAAAAGAGATTAAATTTGGTAATGAGGGCTGGCAGGATGGTTCAGTGGGAAAGGCAAGTGAAGCCAAGCCTGTTGACCTAAGTTCAATGCCAAGAGCCCACAGGGTAGAAAAAGATAACCTACTTCAACAAGTTGTGATTTGACCTCCTTCCACAGCCATGGCACATGTTCATGTATATGTATGCACAAGCACATGTGTATACACATGCATGCATGCACACACACACACATACACATGTACAAAGAACAAAAGCTATAATAAGGGGGCTATAGAGATGGTTCAGCAGTTAAGAGCACTGGCTACTCTTCCAAAGGACTCAGATTTAATTCCCACCACCTACATGGTAGTTCACAACTGTCTACAATTCCGAATCCAGAGTGTATGACACCCTCACACAGACGTACATGGGGGCAGAACACCAACACACATTTAAGAAAGACAAATATTTAAAGCTATATATACAAATAAACAACCCTGGGTGATAGATGGAAAAGGGTTGTTTATACAGGTAGTAATCAGAAATCTAATTATGCTTAAGGAAAATTCTGCTTGCAGAAGAATGATTTTAAAAGATGACCTCACTGGGAACTAACAACTCATTGGAAGCTTATGGAAAATCACTGAAGTGAAACTACCTTAGCAAACATCATGGTTTTCAAAGGAATACTGTTAGAGTGAGGAGTCGTCTCCTTTTTCTGTTTTTAGGCACAAAATCTGAAAGACTGAGGACACTACGTTATTTGCTTTTCAAGCTTTTTAGTGCCATAGTTTTCTCTTCAGTGTGTTAGATTTTAATGTAAATGTCTGCCCCTTCCATTCACTGATGCGCATGATTACAATGTGATGAATGAGTTAAAATAAGATGCATTGTAACGTTAAATCCTGAAAATGACCCTGAGAGCAGAAACGCTGAAAAGCATGAATCTAGACTTCAGTAGAAGAATCAACTAAAGATGTGACATTCAAGGGACATTGTGTGGTGTTAGAGTATAGCAAAATAGGAAATGATCCAAGCTGGAAGCCTTTTAAGTATTGTGATAATTGCCTTTCCATTAGGCTTATGAAGAGGCAAGGTTTATCTGGGCTGTTTTACAGGTTTCAGTCTGGGGCTAAGCATTTCTGTTATTTTAGTTCCATGACAGCTCAACATGGTAGAAGCATTTCATAAAAATTAACCAAGAATCAAAAGAGGGGAAATTATCACATGATGAGTCTTGAGAGCGTACCAGTAAGAAGTAAACGCCTCTTGCTGTAGCCCTCCTCTTAAAGTTCCCACCACCTATTCTCAACACCTAGCCAGGACCCCTACAAGACAGTTCAGATCTAACCACAAGTCTCTCTGTCTCTTTCTGGGGAATCATAACATATAGGTGAATATTAAGTGTTTGGGCTCTACCATTGTTTTTCAGAAGCAATTCATCCATGTACTTGATAGAATTTATTAAATGTCTTGCTGGGTATCTTCCATGGCTCTGAGGTTTAGGTCTGAGGAAACAGGTGCCTGTATGTTCCTGAGTCATTTTCACCTTAGTGGCCATGACTCTGCAGTTGCATTAGAATAGGTTTCTTTTGCTTTATTTCTTAAACCCTCCTAAACTTTCCCAGGACTCTGCCCTCAGACTCATTTCTTTCAGATTTATTATCTGATATTTTCCCCCAATAGTCCTGTGACTCCAGCTGTTTTAGCAGGACATAGGTAGGCTCTTATCTCAATTCTCCCATGAAACGTTGTAAGTAAAAATATCAACCTTATCTTTCAGCTAATGTCCAGGACTCTTAAAACCTACAGATTTTGTTTTGGTTGCCATTGCCTCTCAATTAAACATTTCCAGCCCTCTCTCTCTCTCTCTCTCTCTCTCTCTCTCTCTCTCTCTCTCTCTCTCTCTCTCTCTCCCTCTCCCTCTCCCTCTCCCTCTCCCTCTCCCTCTCCCTCTCCCTCTCCCTCTCCCTCTCCCTCTCCCTCTCCCTCTCCATCTCCATCTCCATCTCCCTCTCTCTGTGTAAGAAAGAGACTTTCATTTGGAAATAAATGTATGTAAACTTATTGGAATATTTGTAAATAAGAGGAACATATGTTTTCTGATTCCTAATCCACCTCTAAAACAAATAAGCAAACATCAAATGGCTACTCTTTTTAAATCTTGTATTTTATTTATGTGTATGTATGAGTGTTTTGTAAATTTCTATGTACTAGAGTTATGGGTGGTTGTGAGCTGCCTAGTGTGGGTGCCAGAAATCAAAACCAGGTCCTTTGCAAGTAAGTGCTCTTAAGCACTGAGCCCTCTCTTGATTCCTGAAATAAGTATCCCTAGGCATATTTATTTTACCCACACTGATGATCTCCCCAGACAAGGATTGTGAGTTAAATGTCTCTATAATTAGACTACCAGGAGCATCAAGTAGACAGTCATTATGGTGCCTTACAACCATCACTGTCGTAACAGTACCACTGAATGCTACATCTACAGCAAAACTTTCAATTAGATAGAGAAACCAAAGTATTCCATAACAAAATACAATTTAAACAGTACCTTTCCATTAATCCAACACTACAGAGGATACTACAAGAACTCTGAACACAAGGAGGGTAACTACATCCAAGAAAGCACAAGAAATTAATAATTTCACACCAACAAAACCAAGAGAGTCTTTCTTTTCTTTTTCTCTCTCCTTCACACATAGACACACACACGCACGCAAGCGCACACACACAGAGACACACTCTAATACCACTCAACATCAAAATAACAGAAACTAACAATCATTGGTCCTTAGTATCTCGCAATATCAATGAACTTAAGTAGGCAATAAAAAGACACAGGCTAACAGAATAAATGTATAAACAGGATCCACCATTCTGCTGCATACAAGAAACAAACTTTAGCAACAAATATAGATACTATCTCAGAATAAAGGGCTGAAAAAATATTTTCCAAGCAAATAGACCCAAGGAAAAGGCTGGAATAGCCATTCTAATATCTAATTAAATAGACTTTCAACCAAAAGTAATCAAAAGAGATGGGAAAGATCACTTCAATTCATCAAAGGAAAACTCCATCAAGATGACATCACAATCATGAACAACTACACCTAATGCAAGAGCACCCACATTCACAAAAGAAACTTTACCGAAGCTTAAATCACACTTCGAACCCCACACTTTAAGAGGTGGAGACTTTAACACTCCCCTATCACTACTGGACAGGTCGTCAAATCAGAAACTAAACAGAGAAATAATGAAACTAACATAAGCTATGAATCAAATGGACCTAACAGGTAACTACACAACCTTTCACCCAAACACAAAAGAATATACTTTTTGTCACAGCATCTCATAGAACCTTCTCCAAAATTGACCATATACTCATTCACAAAGCAAGCCTCAACAGATACAAAAAGATTGAAATAACCCCGTGCACCTTCTCAGATCACCATGGATTAAAACTGGTTGTTGTTGATGAGAAAGAAAGAAAGAAAGAAAGAAAGAAAGAAAGAAAGAAAGAAAGA
>JADRCG010009139.1:419600-434548 GCA_019844195.1 Rhabdomys dilectus
ATAGATAGATAGATAGATAGATAGATAGATAGATAGATAGATAGATAGATAGATAGATAGATCATGTAAATAGAAAGGTAGAAGGGAAACTGAGAAATGAAGGGGGGCCATTAGAAGGAAGACAGAAAGCAGGAGAGGAAAATGGGTTAATATGGTCAAAGTTTATGATACTCTTGAAGAAAAAAATCAAGGAATATACATGCTAATAATATGTCATAAACACTATATTAAGTTAGTAACTCAAAATATTTGGAACCAGACAGCCTTTATCTATAATTTATCTCTGTCATCTCTCATGTGACTGTGGGAAAACAGGGTATCTTCACTTCTATTTTTACATTCTAATAAAGGGAAATAATTATATCTGCTTTATAAGTTTATTTTGTAAAATAAATGAGATGTTCTAATACTCATGCATGAGAAGGTTGAACACAGCATACTCAATTCACTCAAAACATGTTACAAAATCACTGTGTTATTATTATTTTGTGCCCATATCTCTCAATATGACAATTTAGTAAATTATTATTCATTGCCTATTATGTGTCAGATACTGTGTTCCTGACTTTTAAGGTAAAAGATATAGCGTGTACTCTCAAGAAGTGCATGATTCTAAGAGATAAAGCCACCATCATATGAAGACAAATATGCTCTGTACAGGACTGTTTTCAATTCTTTCTCATCCTAGGGTTCTCGAATTCCTAGCCTTGTAATCTCTCTCTCTCTGTCTCTGTCTCTGTCTCTGTCTCTGTCTCTGTCTCTGTCTCTGTCTCTCTCTCTCTCTCTCTCTCTCTCTCTCTCTCACACACACACACACACACACACACACACACACACACACTTTTAAACACTGGGGAGGTATCTGCTATGTTCACTTTTATGCACTTTGCATCTTTTCAATATAAAGCAAGAGGTGGGACCACTATATTTTGGGCATCAGTAGGGATAGAGTTCAGAGCCTAATAGAAGCTAAGCTTCTGAAATGAGAAATAAACTTTTCTACTTGAATACCAAAGCTTGGTCATAACAGAGAAGAAATAGATTGAAATATTAGGAATACCACTACAAGATCATAGGAAGAAGGAAAAATGAGCTTTGTTTCTATATACACTAGAGCAGCATGGTTATGGCAGGCTAGAACAATAGAGTAGGATCCTCTAATCATTCAACATGGCAACAGATACAATGGCAACAGCAAACAGATACAATGTGGTGCTCTCAGCCCATGGAGATAGCTAAGAAGGGATAGCTATTATGTTTGTTTTTTTTTTTTAAATGATGGAGTAAATGAAGAAACTTTTGTTGCAGTAACCAATTTCTATCACTGCTGTTCTTTTAGTCCTGCAGTCTGGATACATTAAATTGAAATTGTTCAATTTGCTTTAGGAACTTTGGAATATGATCTGCATTTCCTGATCTATCAAAGTCACCCATATGAGCAGTTTCATGCATGAAGGTTAAAGATGGAAGAGGACTAGCTATAAATAGTTTATATATTCCATATACTGAAATTTTACTTATATTTGAACTACTGTAAATAATGCTGCATTTGGTGTTCCTGTGCATAAAATATAGCCTGCAGTTTTTTTGGTATTTTTCTTTCAATAAATTTTTAGAAATGGAATATATGGGCAATTTAAAACAATAATAAAGACTGGAATATCCCATCTCTTAAAGTTTATGTAACCATTGTAAAACAATGCTTATCTCACTGTAGCACAGCAACAAAATATTGTGTATTGTAAAATATATATATATATATATATATATATACATATATATATATATATACATATATATATATGTATATATATATATATATATATATCACAGACTTGATAGACAAGAATATCTTACTGCAGTAAAATGTTGACACTAAGTAAATGGGATTTATTTCAGGTCCAGACACAACATATTTTCTTATATTGAATTCTGACTTTCTAGTTTAAGTTACCAAATTTAAGAAACATAAAATGATGGTGTCTTTTGCCTTACAGAAGCTTTTCAGTTTCATGAGGTCCCATTTATCATTTGTTAATCTTAGAGCCTGAGCCATTGGTGTTCTGCTCAGAAAGTTTTCCCCCATGTCAATGAGTTTGAGGCTGTTTCCCACTTTCTCTTCTATTATATTCAGTATATCTGGTTTTATGTTGAGGTCATTTATCCACTTTATCCACTTGGTCTTGAGTTTGTGTAACATGATAAATATGGATCTATTTTCATTCTCCTACATAAAGACCACCACTTAAACTAGCACCAATTATTGAAGTTGATTTCTTTTTTCCACGGTATATTTTTGGTTTCTTTGTCAAAGATCAAGTATTCATAGGTGTATGGGTTTACTTCTGTGTCTTCAGTTCTATTTCATTGATTGACCTCTCTATCTTTGTACCAATAACATGAAGTTTTTATCACTATTGCTTCGTAGTACAGTGGTTCTTCAGAAAATAGGAAATAGTTCTACCTGAAGACCCAGCTATACCAGTTTGGGGCATATACCCAAAAGATGCCCCACCATGCCACAGGGACACTTGCTTCACTGTGTTCATTGTGGCCTTATGTGTGATAGCCAGAAGCTGAATACAACCCAGATGTCCCTCAACCAAAGAATGGATACAGAAAATGTGGTCCATTTACACAATGGAATACTATTCAGCTATTAAAAACAAGGGCATCATGAATTTTGCAGACAAATGGATGGAACTAAAAAATATCACTCTGAGACAATTCAAACCCAAAAGAACATGCATGGTATGTACTCACTGAGAAGTGGATATTAGCCAAAAAGCACAGAATACCTAGGACACAATGTACAGACCATAAGAAGTGTAAGAAGCAGAAATACTCAAGTGAGGAAGATTCAACCCCACTTAGAAGAGGGAAGGAAATAATCAAGAGAGGTGGAGAGTGAGAGATCTGAATGGGAGAAGGGAGATGAGGGGAAAAGAAGGACAGGATCAGACATTAAGGAAGGGGACAAGAGAGAAGACCAGAGGGACAAGAGAATAAATGCAAATAAACAGTTTCAGGGAGTGGGAGGTGAAGGGTTACCCTGTAGAGAGTTCTAAAGACCTAGGAGATGAGACATTCTCAGGACTCACTGGGGGTGACCTTAGCCAAAATGCCCAACATATGAGAAAAGGATAAGGAGCATCAATCCACTGTTCCAGGTGCCTATCTAAATTCTCTTGTATATTCAACACATCAGTAACATTTTTTTGCTAAATGATTAACAAAAGTAGCTGTCTTAACTGCTTGTGTCAAAGCAGTTGCAGAAGCAGTTGTGCTATCAGTTAATGTAATTAAAGCTGTTATACTAGCCCACTACCCTCTTGCTTCTGCTTAAAGTCTGACTCACTTCTTCCAGTACTAGCAAGCCTTTATCAGAAGACCAAGATCATGTGATACTCAGGGCAATAAAACAAAAGCTGGTTGATAGACCCCCCATAACTGACATGCCAGATTTCACCTTTAACACAATTAGAAAGTGTACAATCAATGCAACTTACATTAAATACTGTAGAAGAAACAAAACTAATTTTAACTTGACAATTAAAATAGCCTTAACACATGCACTAACACCTGTTTGAAGTTCAGATTCTGTCTCAACTTTATCTCTTGCTAACATAACATCATAGAGAACTGCAGCTAACTTCCAAGTATGTCTCTGAAAATATCCAGAACCAGACTTCCAAACAAAGACTGATATTTCCAATATTGGATTGATTTCTAAACAAGTCCATGATTGAGTCCGAATACTAGCCACATTTAAGAAAAATACAAGAGTCATTATAACTTATTTATTCTCTGTTCCACAAGGTCTAAAAAGTTGAGGAAAGGCAGATTGTCCAATCAGGGGTATGGATAAGCAAAGGTGGATTGGAAATATATGTCCAATACAGCTTCCCAGTCACCTTTGTCAGGATACTCAGCAAGCTCACAGATCAGCATCATTCTTTGTCCTGGCATCAACATGTCTCACCTGCCACTCTGGCAGCCACCATGCTCCTTCAGCACCCTGCAGAAAAAACACAAACATGCCCTCTTCCCCATATTAAATACCTGATCAGGATCATGCCATATGCCAGTAAGTAGATCCTTCTCTTTCACCTATGCATAAGTATGACTAGTTGTAGAGTGCCATAGACACTCAGCAGAATGTTTCTTGGCATCCAAATTTTTTTTAAATTTTAAAATAAAAAGAACATGACTTAAACAAATGTGTAGTATACGGGGATATACCTCCCCCTTTTTTATTTTTATGAAGATATTGTTTTTAAAGTTCCATAGGCCCCTTCCACAGTCCCTTGTCCTTGACAATTATAAGGAATCCCTTGATGCTTTTTATCCTATTCAAATTATAGGAAGGATGTTCAGAGTTTAAGAGTAAGGAGCCATCTCAAGTGTCATGCCAAATACCACTGGATTCATGTTAGTTCTAAAATTTACAGTGGTAGTCATTATAATTAGGAAAAAGTTTAAAGACACTTACAGTATATCTGGCAAAGTCTAACATCTCTCTGGATGGTTTACCTTTGCAAAGTGAGATTATGAATTTAAAGAATGCTGCTCTGCTCAGCACTAATGAGGCAGACACTGCTGATAAAATTACCCATGGCCTCAGGTCAGTATTTCTATTTTGGTCAAGCTTCAAGAACAGCACATATAGCTTGATCATGCTAGCCCTTTTTGTCCTGAAAATACTTTTATTCCTACCTATCATGTTAAAGCTTTAACAACATCAGCATGTTGGCAGTCAAATTACATAGCTTGAACCTGATAATGGACCACAAGACCGAGTTATTAATATAACAGGCTGGCAAGCCAAGGATAGGTAAGAATCTGCGCAGAGACTTTTTCAACCTAAGACATAAGTGTATTGCTTTTGATAATGCATATTCCATGATGGGTAAGGAAGGCATTCTTGGCAGAACCACCTAAGACAAGCTCAGTCTTATTTATGAAATAAAAAAAGGGGGAGAGGAAGAGAGCTTTGGGGATTGCTTGGCAAGAATCTGACATGAGCCAAGAACAAGGAAATTGGCTGCTTGGCAGGAATATGACATTGGCCAAGGACAAGGAATTGGGCTTCAGGCAGGAATCTGACATTAGGCTAGAACAAAGAAGTAATTTCAGGTAGGAATCTAAATATTAGGCTAGAACAAAGAAGTAATTTCAGGCAGGAATCTAAATATTAGGCTAGAACAAAGAAGTAATTTCAGGCAGGAATCTACATTTTAGGCTAGAACAAGGAAGTAGGCTTCAGACATGAAAATGACTTTGGGCTAGGACAGGGAAGTAGGTGCAGATATTTTGGTCATCCTGATAAGCCCTTCAAAACAGTGATCATGGGAGTGTTCATGGAATTTTGTTTATTGTCTTACTTGCTCTTTGATTATTTGTGTTTATTGTCTTACTTGTTTCTTGACTATTTGCATCTATTGTATTGCTAGTTCTTCAACCTAGAACTGACCTTAATACTTGCATGTAGTTAAAATGGTATAAAAGCAAAAAGGAGGAGGGGGGATGGGATATGGGGTTTCTCAGGAGAGGAAATGGAGAAAAAGGATGGCATCTGAAATGTAAATAAATAAAATATCCAATTAAAAAAGAGAGAGAAAGGGAGAAAAGGAATTTGAAGAGTCTACCTCCAGTTCATAGACAAGTCCTCAAATAGAAGGATAGGGTTACTAACCCACAATCAAAATTCCTGACCCAGAATTATCTGTATAAAAGAATTGCAGGGACAAAAATGGAGAAGAAACTGAAAGAAAGGTAATCCAATGACTGACTCATCTTAGGATCTATCTCATGAGAAACACCAAGGTCTGACACTACTATGCTATGATGTGCTTACAGACAGGAGCCTAGGATGTCTGTCCTCTGAGAGACCCTACCAGCAGCTGACTCAGACAGAGCAAAAACACCCAACTATTGAAGTCAGGGACCCCTATGTTTGAGTTAGGAAAAGAATTGAAGAAGCTGAAAGGGAGAGCAGCCCCCAAAGGAAGACCAACAGTCTCAACTAACCCAGACCCCAGGGAGCTACCAGAAACTGAGCCAACAACCAGGAGCATACAGGAGCTGGTATGGGGCCCCTGGCACATTTATAGTGGAGGTCTACCTGGTCTGACCTCAGCAGGAGATGATGGGCTTAATCCTCAAGAAACTTGAGACTCCAGGGAAAGGGGAGTCCTGGTGCAGGGGAGAGTACCTTCTCAGAGGCTAGGGGAAGGAGGAATGGGATGCGGAACTGTGAGGAGGACTGAGGTGGGGCAACAACTGGAATGTAAATAAATAAAATAATTTAAATTAAAATAATAGTAATAATAATATAAAAAGAATTACAATATGAAGCGCAAAGATCTTACAGACTTATATGTTTCCCAACTTCAACAATATTGATGATAATATATTAATAAAATGTTTTCTGGTCATTTTATTGATGAACCTTTTGATCCATTTTCAGAAATCTTAATAAAATTGCCATTGACAGTTTTGTTAAGCTGGTATGAAAATAAAACAAAGAGATGAGCCCTATGTTGAAGTTTGTGTGCCAAGGTGTGTGTGTGTGTGTGTGTGTGTGTGTGTGTGTGTGTGTGTGTGATATATTGATATATATATCTCATATATATGATATATACATATATATATGTGTATATATGTATATATATATATCCTTTTTGGTGCATACACTCGTATTACATGTGAACACAACACGCTATCACTACTTTAAGTCCACTGTCATACTGGAAGAGAAATTTCAACCATGAAAACATAAACATAATTTTCCTCAACTTGTTCTGAGAATCACAGGGAGATAGAGATCTAGAATCTGCCCAATCTGGCAGAGAAAACATCTTCAAAGTTCCCAAGAAGCTCTCTGTAAAGACATACATGTACACACACACAAACACACACACACACAATGTGTGTGTAATACTTTATTGAGAGAACTAAGTAGACTACTTAAATGATTTAATTCTTAGAAACTGATAACTCAAACTAATATTGAATTTTTCCACCAAATTTACTGTCTTTGGTGTATAGGACATAGACTGATCATGAGCAGGTCTCTCAGCACTACAGTCAAGGATTCAGCAAGCATCATTCTTTCATAAAAGGTATAGAACAAAGCACTGCATAATTGAGTATGGTAGATTCTCAAAAAAAACTAAAACTGGAGTTACCACATGACTCAGATAGGGTCCTCCTCCTAATCATGTTCCCTAAGGGATTCTATACCCTACCAACGATACTTTCACACAAACACTTATTGTGCTTCTCTTGAGCAGTTTTCAGACATTGGACACTGTGTTATTTACACTATTGGATGTTTGGGTTTTTTTTTTTTAATGTGATTGTGCCTTGGTTCTTCTCTCTTGAGATATGAAAGCATTTAACTTAATGTTGATTTTTATAAGAGCCCACAGTTGAGAGATTTAGATACTTTAAACAAACAAGATATTTTAAAGAGAATAAACTTTTAATGGGTTTGAATTTGTAAAGACGATAAAACTTTTAAAATTATTGATATTTTTAATGTAAGATTTAGGAATGAATAAGAAGAAAGATAAAGTTGTGGCTTAATGGTGATGTGTCTGTGTGTCAAGTTGACAAGAAGTCAATAGTACTGTATAGTTTTATGTCAACTTGACACGAGCTAATGTTATCTAAGAGTAAGAAAGCTTAATTAAGAAAATGCCTTCATATAGTTGGGATGTAGGAAAACCTGTAGGGCATTTTCTTAATTAGTGATTGATGCTGGAGGGCTCAGCCCATTATGTGTGGTGCCATCCCTGGGCTGATGGTCCTGGGGTCTGTAAGAGAACAAGCAGACTGAGCAAGCCATGGGGTGAAAGCTAGAAAGCAGCACCCTTCATGGCTTCCTCATCAGTTCCTAAACTCCAGCCTTCTGCCCTGTTCCTGTGCTGACTTCATTTGATAATGAACAGTGCTGTGGAAGTGTAGGCCAAATAAACTTTTTACTTCCCCTGCCCCCTCCAAAAAAGAAAGAAATTTCATTGAGATTACCTTGGGTCAAAAAGACAAATAAAATTTGCCCTATTGCACAGAAGAGTGTCAGCTTCTAATTTTAAGTATTTTTTTATTTAAATGGATGTGCATGTGTATAGAACTTGAGAAACTACAAAGAGACCCATGAGGAGAGGGGAAATTTTGGCTTTAAGGGACAGTAGTGGAGAAGGTAATAAAATGCAAGGGACATGAACCTAGAAGAGAGGGGACAGAGTGGGGGAAAGATCTAAGCAGTCTGGAAGCAGACAGATGAGGGTGAGGGTGGGGAGGAAAATTGTAATACACAAAGACTAAGTATATATGAAAATGCTGTAAAGAATCCTGCTTCTTTAGTCAAGCATGATGGCACACACCTTTAATCCCAGCACTCAGGAGGCAGAGGAGGCTGAATCTCTGCTTGTCTGACTGTAACACTGTCTATCTAGCAAATTCTAGGCCAGTCAGAGCTACACTGTGAGGCCCCTGTCCTGGGGTGGGGGTGGGGGGCTACTTTGTAAGGAAATTTTAAAAGAAGTATTAGGTTCCACTCCTCAAGTCTGTCTACTGTTTTTGGCTTACAGACTCCTTTTGTGGTCTGCAAAAAGAGGGTGACAAGCCCTTTGCACACAGCCTTCTCTTCAGTTCTTCATTTATAAGGATGCGTGTGAATATACTGAGTCAACCCGAACAACTTCATCTCCAAGCTTTTAACTTTCATCACATATGCAAAGCTCCCTTTGATGTGTAAGATATAATTTCTGATTTTAAGCATTAAAATATGGGAATTATTTTTGAGGGACATTATTTTTTCCACAAACCCACAGTATCTTAGATGTATAATGCCCAGTGAAATAGTGTAGTTTATTATTGTTGTTTATATAGTCTTAAAATTTTAAGTATCTCATTTTGGTGGTGAAAATATTTGGTAGAAGGCAAATAGAAAAGTGTGAAGAGGCTGCTGATGTTATGCTAGTGAGAACAAAATAAGAATTGGCACTTGTAGAAATGATGAGTAACAACCAGATTCTGCCGATGTTTGCAACTCTTGACAGAATTTGTCAATGTAATGGGTGCAGGATATAAGAGAGGGAAATCAAGAATAACTTACAAATCTATAAATCCAAAAGTGGTCCTGAATTGGTAGGACTGCAGGAACAACTAAAGAAGCCATGTGTATAACGAATCTGTGAATAACACTTAGTAAAGCCTGAGGGAGGCAGTAGTCAGCACACCTTAGATGACATTACTAGCCAAAATCAACTCCTACCTCCTCTGATTCCTTAATGTAATATTTGCATAATTTGAACATGGTACATATGCTCCCAAAATTATCCTAGTTACTCCTCCAGCTTTCCACTTTAGATATCAAAATAGAAAGCAGGTAAAATTATGGGAAAATAAACAAAAAGGTATTTATTTTCTGTGTCCCGAAATTATGGACTGAGATATTTACCACTGTATTTACAAAGCACCTGCTTTTAAGATAACTTTGATGTTGATTAGCATGTGAATGTTATCCTGTCTCTCTTCTAAATTAAAAGTCTAGGCAGTGGGTCTATGTTCTGTTCTTTTTATTATTCTCTAGCACTTACAGAATAGTTAGAACATAGGGTGTCATTATGAAATCTATATTTGTGGATGGATGAACAAGTTATTACCTAATCTTAAGAGGTAGCTACTTCACTACTGCATGCCCAGTAAGCTAATGATCCAGTGTTACTATGAACAATGCCAGACTCTAGGGGGTTAAAACATGACAAAGAGAAATAAACTTATTCTCATAACAAGAGATGTTTTAAACCTATGATATTTCATTTTTGAATTCACCTCAAATAGCCTGCTAATGGTTATGGCATTTTTGAGGTGGTGAAATTTCCCTAAATTAGATTGTAGTGCTGGTTCCTGCATAATTCTGTGATTTTTCTTAAAAACTATTGAGTTATACACTATAAACAAGTCAATTTTATAGTATGTGTACTATATCTCAATAAAGCTGCTATAAAAAAAACTTTCCAATGAAATAGCACAAGGGCAAAACTTTACATCAGCTCATAAAGCATGTAGGCATAATCACATTCTGGAAGAGATATAAAAAGCTTGTATCAGGCAAGTGAAGTCCTCTGGGAGTGTCCACACCCTAGAGGCACAGTGAATTAGCCCTGCCACTGGGAACTGGTCCCTAGACTCTGTGTTTATCTCCAAACAAGCTGAATAAATCTCAACATAAGCTCGACCCTCCCCTGGAATCTGAAGCTTCCTCCACCTTCTGAATTAGCCTGAGAGGGACTCACTGCTGCTGGATGGGCTCTGTAAGTAAAACTTTGTTCAGTAGAAGCCCCTGCCTCTGGATGAGCCATACTGTCTTAGCCCTGGGGGAGAATTGCACTGTGGTGTGCAGAATTAGATAAGTTAATGTAATAGAGGACTGAAGAGGATGGGAAATTTTTGAATTATGGATTCCCAAGAAGTCTACAGAGAATGAGTACTTTGTTCTGCCTGCTGGAAGGTTGGGGGCGGACAGATAACCTGGCTTTAGTCAAATGCTTTAATTGGTGTGCTGATACATTTGTCACGATACATTAACTTCATTTCTAAATCCAATGACTCCACACAAAAGATGAAAGGTTGCAGCTCATCATAGTGACACATCCCTGCAGACACCAGCATTTGGGAGATGAAGGTAGGAGAACTGGAGGCTCGGGGTGACCCTGGGCCACGTACTAAGCTCAAAGTCAACCTGTGATACATGAAACTCTGTCTCAAAAAATGTAAATGAATATAAATTTAATTTTAAAATAAAAGTAAAGAAGTGAAATTACCTGTTGTGAAGATGTTTTGCATGTCAGAGCTCTATTAGACAGTTTGCATCTAGCCCTATAGATGAGTTAACTGTATTAAAAGAAGTTTGAATAGCGTATAGGTTTCAGTGCAAAAAGACATATTTAAGAGTATGAACACTGGAATTAAGGAAAACTGGGTTCAGAACACTGGCTGTAGTACTCTCTATCTATCTGTGATGCTGAGTATGTTTCATAACCTCTCTCACATTTGGTTGTGATTTTTTTCACTAAAAAAGTAACTTTAAAGTAAATTTATTAATGCCTGCTATATGTTGTTATAGTGGGAACTTAAGACTAACACAATAATGCTTGCTGATCCGACAAATGCATTTTAACAGTATGAATAATTTGAATTGTTGAGAAGGCTTCCAAAGGATTGTCTGGATACAGAATCTTTGTCTTCCACACACTATAGACCATCAGCAACATCTTAGAACACACTGATTATATCGCATTGGTCTAAATCATTAGCTAAAGGCAGACACAGGCTACAGCTTTCGGTACTACTGTGAAACAAAGCACATTGTCTAAATAGGAAAGGTTACAAGAGAAAGAATAAAGTTGTCTATGACTTGAAGAAAGTGAGTCTGACAGGTCTGAGAGTGACAGCACACTGGAAAGAGGTTTGAAAGAGGTAGAAATGATGAATACTTGTAATCTTACCACTCAAGAGGCCAAGGCAACAGGATTGTGATTACAGGCCAGCTTGGGCTAGATAGTAAGAGCTTGCCTTGGTGAAAGTAAAAAAGTGACACAGAATAATCTCTGGAAAATGTGGTGTACTGCTCTCTGATATGAGTATGTAAAATTTTTAGTGTAACAAAACGATGTGATAAAATATAACCTCAAGTACCAACTGCCATCTCAGACATTTGAGAACTAGAATAAACAGTAAGATAGATAGATAGATGATAGATAGATAGATAGATAGATAGATAGATAGATAGATAGATAGATAGATAGATAGAGATAGATAAACAATTTAACTGGAAGGACAGATAGGAGATGGAAGTGAAAGAGGGGAAATGAGTAATTTTGATTAGATGATTATTAGACCTTAATTTCATTGGCAGATTAGTGAAAGAAATGGGGAATGGAGAAGGAAATGAGTTCTGTTGGGCCCATCTGGAGGTTGTAGTATCTGAGGACTGAGATGCCTCTCAAAAACAGGCATTTCATTTGCTTTTTATTACCACTGGGAGCAACGAGCTTTTATTTGTTCTCCAAACTGTGGCTTGGGTTTCTCTAAATTGAAGATTTTAGCACCTCAGCCTGGTCCATATTTCACTGCTGCCTTCATGTTTAACCCTCCCACCTTTCCGATAACTTTTGAAATACAGAATTAGGAGATGCTGTCGTTAGAGTATAGATGCATGAGTCAGGTAAATGTATGCTATTTAAAGCCATGGTAAAAATGAGGTCATCTCTAGGAGATGCTATGGACTGCAGGAAGGGATAAGTAAGGCCAAACTTTCTACAATGCCACGACATTTATAAGAACAGTATTCTCTAATAAATAGTGAAGAGGGTTAATCTACAGAGGAACCACCACTGAAGCAATTAAAAAAGAAAGGATCAAGGAAAAGGTAGTCAAATTTTGAGGTAAGTGGGAGAAAAACATCAGGAATTTATACAGAATATTTAGAAATACATTAGTCACTGAGTTGAAAGATTTTCTGAGAGTTCTCAATGGGGAAATATCCTGCCTGTTACCAAGGGTGAAGGAAAAGTAAACAAAAGCAGATTGTTCTTCAAATTCTTCTTTGCTCACTATAAACTATGCAAAAGGAAACTGAAGAAGAGATGGTGTTTATGACTGGTCCTTCTGTTATCTAAGCACTGTGGTTAATAATGGCAGATAGTGATGGGTTCCCGTTGAGATGAGTATGTTGAAAATCTCTACGCTAAAGTGTGGAAATCTTCCACTATTGAGTTGAGGTGGAACTTGTGAATAGGACCCAACAGCACCCAGTAAAATGCTAAAGAAGGAAAGGAATGCTGTTGGAGCTAAATTAGAAGAGATGGACAATGGCTTGTTTACTTATTCATAAAATATTTGGAAATGCCTGGGTCTTGATGCTTTGCAATGCAAAACCTACCACATTATCCTTTCCAGGAAATTCAAGATTCTTATGTTTTCATTCACTCACTTCTCCCTCAGCTAAGGAAGACTCACTCTAAGGACCCATTTTGCTTGGTTTTTCTTATAGTTACCTGTTACTCCTATCACTTCTCACATTATCTATGTCCAGGGCACATTTATCCTGTTTTCACTCCTGTAAACTCACATCTAACCACCAAAAGTTTAGTTACAATTCATCTACTCTATTGCTATTTCCTAGAATTAATTCCACACTTAACCCAGACCCATTCACATCTACAGAACACAGATACTTGGCCCTTTACTTTCTATAGCCTATCTCTTAGATATCCCCTACCTTAGTGCACACTACAATTAGTAGCCCATTTCTTCATCTATGGCCCTGTGGTTCTTACTGTACCTATACAGTATCTAATGTGCCATTCATATTCAAAACTGGTCAATTTCTGTTGCTGAGTCACTGAACTCATATTATAGAAGATGTTTTGAGACTTACAAGTGTGAGGTATGTGGTCTATAACAATTTCTTTGGCTACTCAGACACAAAATCATCTCTGACTTGCTTCATGCCTTAATAACTAATAAGACTCTGTGAGCACCCTATATACATCTACTATTGACTGACCTAAAGGTTTCTGATAGATGGTCAATGGTTTATAAAGAGTTCCTGGCTTTATAAAGGAGTGGCAAATCTGCTCTTGGACTAGCATGAATGAAAAGAAATTATAAAAATTCCAGTCCAAGAGTGACAAATGGCCCGGATGAGACAAAGCAGGCAACTTGAGTTCTCTGCTGCCAGATCAAATATGGATTAGGTCAAACTGTACTGAACAGTTTGCTTTGTTTATTATCTTTCATCAAGAAAGGGAAGGAAGAAATTATCAAGAGGAAAGAAAACTGGGCATGAGTAAATTATTGCTAAGTAAGTTACTAAGAAATCAGGATGAAAGAGAAATTATTCACTTAGTAGTTTGACTTTTTGAAGTCATCTTTTTATAAAACTTCCCGGTACTTAATGACAAAAACATCAACTTAAGCATTATAGATGAAATAAAATAGATGAGAGCCAGAATCACCAGACATATACAGTGACACTGCATTGTGTAGCCACTATTGTTAACTGATGTGCAACTACACTTCGGAGTTACTCCAAAGCCCCACTGATAGTTCACTCTCTCTTGGTTATGAATTCTTCAAGGAAAGATTTTGTGTTATCATTTAGTTTCTAATATGGAAGCATGCAAATGACTGTTACTTGAGAAATATCCCTGAGATCTGAGAGGCAAGATCAAGGGAGGATATATTGCAAGAAAATTGTTGTTCAATAGTCTTTCAAATGGCATTTGAAAGTCTTAGCATTCTTCTCAATGTGGACAATGCATAGAAAATGTTCACTGCTTTTCTATAAGCCTTTCTCCTGTTCTACAGATCCACTGAATGGCCACATTAGGATAATGCTCTTCTTCCTTTCTTGACTTTCTTTGATTTTTTTTTAAAAGTCTTGGTTTTTTTTTTTTAGTAATTCTATTTTAAATGACAAACTATAATTGTATATATTTATAAAATACAATGTGATGTTTCCCTAAATATGTATATCTTCTGGAATAATCAAATCAAAGTAATTAGAGTATCTAGCACCTCAATTTGTTATCATCTTGGAGTGGTTACAGCAGTTAGAATATCCTTTTGGACCTGTTTAGGAGTATATAATACATTAATATCAATGCTTAATTCTTTTCATTTTGATGATCATACATTTCTGATATTAATTTCATTACTCCCCTGAGGACACTCATGACTGAAAACATTAGAGTCCCAAACTATACTCAATACAAATAACTTTTCCCTTTTCCCTTTAATACTCCAATAATTTCAATTATTTTCCCAACTTATATTCAGTAAGGTTCCCTAGGGTGCCCCTTACAGTGGAACTTTATGTGAATGTGTGTGTGTGTGTGTGTGTGTGTGTGTGTGTGTGTGTGTGTGTGTGT
>JADRCG010009139.1:452053-480978 GCA_019844195.1 Rhabdomys dilectus
AGAGAGAGAGAGAGAGAGAGAGAGAGAGAGAGAGAGAGAGAGAGAGATCAGCTCATAAAAGAAGACAGAGAAAAAACTTTCTACTCTTCTACCCCATATTATGTTCCCTCAGAGGATGACTGTGGTGGTTTAAATATGCTTGGTCCATGGACAGTGCTACTATTAGGAGTGCTACTATTGTTGGAGTATGTGTGGCCTTGTTGGAGGAAGTGTATCACTGTGAGATTGGGCTTTATGGTCCTAGGCTCAAGCTCCACCCAATGCGGAAGAGACCCTTATACTGCTGCCTTTGGATCAAAATGTAGAACTCTCAGCTCCTTCTCCAACACCATGTCTGCCTGAAGGCTGCCATGCATCCTGCCATGATGATAATGAACTGAACCTCTGATACTGTAAGCCATCTCCAATTAAATGTTTTCCTTATAAGAGTTGCCTTGGTCATGGTGTCTCTTCATAGCAATGAAACCTTAACCAGGACAATGACAAAGAAGAGTGTGCTGAAAAGCACAAAAATTGCCTTACTGAACCCTGCACAAAGGTATCACAGAGCCATGGGTTGGAATTTGGTGGCTTTGAGCTACATTTTCACTCTGACACTAGATGAGTGATCTTCAGTAGTTCATGAAGTCTCGTCAGTGAAAGATTGTGATTGAGTAAAATAATCTCTAAATTCCTGCCACATTTCAAATATGCTGTTCTATTAATATCACTAAGCAAGCCTTACAGAACTCCCACAATATCAACTCGGGACACTCCATGAAAGTTGCACTCTGGCCTACATGAGAGGCAGGCCCCTTCCCTATGCCTGTACCTGTTCTTTGCCCAAACATGGCATTTCTCACTCTGTTACTACCAGTTATGGCTCTTTCCAAAAAAAAAAAAAAACCTGCTCCAAGAGACAGAACTTTCTACCACAGGAAACATTCGAAGGCTCTCTAAATGGAAGTCGGACCCAATAGGAAGAACAGCTGCTGTATGAGTGATCAAGTCAATTCACTCTTTGGACTGGCTCCTTCTTTCCAGAGTTAATGATCATTCTCACCTGGGAGTGCTTTTGTGAGAATTGAGTCCAATAATCCTTGGTGAGCACTTAACACAGTATTCAGGATTTAATGTGCTCTCAATAAATACTTGTCACATTACAATGGGAGCAGGCAAAAATGTTGATTCATAGCAATGAGGTAAAGGAATATGAATGGACATTGAAGCCACAGCAAGCAAAGGTCCATGTACAAAGCCAACCTTCTGTCTCAGTCCTCTGAGTATCACTCACTTGGTGACAGTATCCTGAAAGCTTGGGATCTGAAAACAGCACTTGTTGAGGGCATGATAGGTGGCTGAGCAGTTAAGAACACTGGCTGCTCTTCCAGAGGACCCAGATTCAATTACTGTCTCCTACACAACAACTTAAAATGGTCTATTATTCCAGTGTTCCAGAGATTCTAATATTCTTTTCTGGCCTCTGCAGGCAATAAGCATACATGTAGTATACAGGCAAAACACTTGTACACATCAAGTGTAAAATAAAAAAAAATTTAATGGACTTGCAAGTTCTCCATCTCTCTTCTGGATCTCACTTCTCCTTTATTTCCTCCCAACTCTTCTCCTGACACCATCCTCCTTACATACAAACACTAGTTTGAATGAATGGGAAATGGAAAATAGCACAATGGGTGATGGAAATGGGATTTCAATGAGATAGAGAGGGAGTGGAAGTGATTGACAGTTCACTGGAGATGGAAGAGCAGGCTAACTTCCAAAGCTGTCCCAAAAAAATATGGTTGCATTTCAAAGATGGCAAATTAAAGGGAGAGGCAGTGAGCACTGCTACAGCTTAGCTATACAAATCAGGATCCTGGGAGAGTGTTTGTCTTTCTGTTCCCATTACCTGGAAGGGCTTCTGCATTTGGGAAGCATAGTCAGCTGGCACGTGGCTCCAGACTGTTCCTTCTGTGAGAGGCCACTGAAATTGGGACTCTCAAGCAAATGGTCACTATAGTGAGACTGTCTTTCCCAGAAAACAGTGTCTCCAGGGACAGATAACCATAAAAGCACTACCCTGTTCCCAGCCGTGTTTATGTTGGCTTTGTAGGGCAGGGCACTCGTTTAGGTAGCCAGTTCCCTTGAGAGCCATAGCACAAGTTTGCCTTAGGATAGAGAAGCTCACATCTCTCCATGATATCATGTAACCTTCATCTCTGGGCTGTATTATTTATCATAGTTGGGCTTGATTAGAAATGAGAGAACATAATGTGTTTACTACTGGAAATAGAGCTTTTCCTGGGTTGGTTTTATTATTCCTGGAGAAGATTTACACTTAATGTACATTTATAACTAGATCTTACCAGATTCCTATCACATATGAGGAACTTTTTCTGATAATAATCACCACCTATTCTTGCGGCTTATGCATAGTTCATACTAATTATACATAAGAATGTGTTTCATTATATTTTAAAGCATATATACTTTGTTTACATCTTTAATGTGATTCGAAGATAAATATTCGGAAATCCTTTATATATCATCCCATGGCTGGAAACATAAAATGTGAAAATTTTATCAGCTTCCTATCACATATCTGGAATTCTTGTAGCTCATAATTAACATTCAGTATTCACTTCTCATCTTTCTTTAAAAAACAATAGGGTATACTATTATATATAAGCATGTGTTTCATTACATTTTAAAGCATATATATATACATTGTATACATATTTAATGTCATTCAGAGATAACCCCTTTATACAACATCCTAGGGCCTGAAACATGAAAGTTATGAACATTCAGACCACAATTTAATAGTCCATAATGAGCTTTTTAAAAGTTCAGCAACCACACCAAGGAAAGAGAAAGCAGTTTGGAGGGTGAAAAATCTGAACTGGTCATGAGGGGATATTTAGGCTGAGACCAGATTAAAGTTAGAAAAAGCAAATGGAAAAAAGCAGAGGGGCACTCTGTTCCCATTACAGTAGCCACGCTGACACACTACAAGCAGCAATTCGTTCCAGTGACCAGCAATGAATCACAGCAAGACTGAGGCAGAGAAAAGAAAGAGCTAAACAAAATGCAGCGTGGAGCAGCTCACTCGTTAGACAAGAGCCGCTAGGTCCTCCAGAACTCCCTAAACTTTGTCACAGAATACGCTGCCTTGTGGGCGGAAGGGCATAATTTTCCCTCTTGGATTCTACTAAACAGTAGCTTCAAGTACTGGTAAACAGTCTCTGCCTGAGTAGCCAGTGGATCTCCATGGGCCACTCATACTGTATCGTCAAAGAAGAAGGCAGGAGAAAGCAGGGGATACAGGACATAGGACCTTAGTAACAGCGAATTAAGATGACTAAAGTCTGCTAAGAACTGGTAACCACAGCAGTGGCTGGAATAAGATTTCAAGTGGCTTAAAAATAAATCAGGAACCTGCCTCTAGAGGCTTTGCAGGTGTGCTGCTGCGCTACACGTGCACCAGTAGGTGGCAGAGAGGAAAGATGCTATGTCTACCTTCCGTGTTTTGCCCTGTAAACATCTGAATTATTAGTAGCCTAACACTCCAAAAAAGATGAGCCCAAGACAACCACCAGTCCAACATCACACAGGCTTGCAGGGGGATAACCATACCCAAGGTGACCCCTACCTGGTGCATAATGCATGGGGAGGGCAGGGATGGTTGGCACTCCTGAGACCACTCCTGAGATAAACACAGACACTCAGAGGCCACAGGTGCCATTAAGAGGAGCAAGGAAGTGGTGAGAAAATAGAAGAGAAAGAGAAATAGAAAGACCTGGGCACAATGAAGAGAGGCAGAACTGGAAACTTGAGGGTAGTGAGAAACAGCCTGATGTGAGTTGCCAGCCATGCCACCTGGGACCATGGTGGGGTCTTGGCTTGTGCTGCTACCAGAGATCATGTCTGAGTCCATCCCTGCAGCAGCATAGGTCTGTTACCACCAAAGGTCAGACAAATGTTTCTGCTCTAGGGATATGTTGATGTCTGAGGACTGTGTGGAACTGCCCCACTCCTTGCCTGGGCATCCTAAGAGAGCTAGCCCAGGGGTGTGAAAGCAAGAAAGGTGACCCCACCCCTAGCCAGCTGCACTACTCTGGAGAGAGGGGGCCCTGCCCATTGTAGGAATTGTGGGTGAGCTGCTGCCCAGAGGGTATGAGCATGGGGGAGCCAGACCTGCCTCTTCTGTGCAGTTACACAGACAAGAGAAAGAGATCCCTCCCCTTCCTTTTGCCCTCCTCTCATGCAGCAGGCACGAGAGATGGTCCCATGGGATCACGAGAGCATGACTGCTGTCACTGCCCTTCACCTGTTGCAGCACTCAGGAGAGCAGGCCCTGCACTTCACCTGGGTAGCACAGTAGACCTGGCCCTGATAGCATGGAAGATGAGCCATCCCCAAGGGCATGAGAATGGAAGAACTGGCTCTGTCCTTTGCTGGTCTATGGGCCAGCCAGGGCAGGGCAGGAGAGCTTGCCCTGGCAGTGTGAGTGCAGGAAACCTGGTGGGCTAACCAGATCAGATACCTCTCAGGCCCAAATCCAGGGCTTTGAACTGTCTCATCCCAACATCTACCCCATCAATGAACTGCTGAAGTACATGACAGGGCCAGTCCTACAGATCAAAAGCTACTGGATCTCCATGACACTGAACAACAACAGGATATCTAAGGGGAGCCCCAGTGAGGTTCCAGTATTGATAGTATAACAGAAGCCAAAGGCCTTGTACCAGCCCAACAACTCATTACAATGAACATTTGCAAGCAAAGAAATATGGACTATAGGGTGTACTGTGGGACACACTGTGACACACTACAGCTTCCACAATGAAATTTCTTTTTCTCCATTCAGGAGAGGTTACCAGGGTGAAGGGACAGTATGAAAAGAAGCAGAGATACGTGGGATTTGGGTGCACAATGTGAAATTCACAATGAACAGATGAAAGGTTAAAAAATAAGAAAAAAAACATGAGATAGAGCTGACAAAACAATATTTTACAGATTTATTGAGAAATAACTGACAAAAATTGTGTCTGTATAGTGCTAATCCATGTTCTTACATATGTACCTATTGTGAAATGGTTGACAAAAGCCAATCAATATACCCATCATCTCATAGTTGTCATTTTTGTAGTGAGGACATTTAAGGTCTGTTCTCCAACTATTTCAAGTCTACAATACATTATAATTAACTATTGTCACTATTGGGTTTTTCCCTAGTCATTGAAAACAGAGTCTTTTCTCATACAATATATTTTGATTACAGTTTCTTCTCCTACTCCTCCCAGATCTCCCCCAACCCCATCAATCCCTACCCTGTCCTCTCCCATCCGGATCTACTCCCTTGCTGTCTCTTTAGAAAACAAAAAGATCCTAAGAGATAACAAAATTCCAAATGTTCTATTTTACCAAATGAAGACTCACAAGTCAGATGCTGTGGTGAAAGCCTGCTAGCTCAGAGATGCAGAGAAAGCACCCAGCTGACCTTTCTCCTCCACCGATGTCCCAGAAAGAAAAAGTTCCTTCTCCTTCTCCACTCACTCTGTCTTGTATATCCTTCAACTCAAAGACTCCCTTTTCTCTTTCCTGGGTTTTCTTATGTTCACTCCTGTCATCTGGTTGCTTTCTCTGGCTCTTGACTTATGGTTGATTTTATTTAATTCTGTTTACAGAAAGCTCTTGGGTTAAAAGTGTGTGCTAGGACTGAGCCCCATCACGACAAAAAAAAGATGTTTTTCTGTGCACAATTTGGGGTTCACAATTTAATCAAATATCCTGCACATGTTTCATGTTATAGAGCTTATTGGTCCTACATAACCTAAATCGTTTATCATTTCAACAACTCCTTCCCACCCTTAGTGTCTTGGAGGACTTGCTATTTTGTTGTCAATTTCCTCCACTTCTATGAGTTGAACGCTTTTATATCACACATGTAAGATCATTCAGTATCTGTATTTCTATGTCTTGCTTATTTCTCTTAGCACTATATTCTGTGTTCACCCATATCGCCATTGGCTATATTTTCTCACTTTAGGGCTGAATAATATTCCAAAGAGAGAAAATTACATTTTTGTAGTCTATTTATCTATTGATGGACACAAATAATGGCATGGTTATTGTGAATAACCCTGTAAAGAATATACAGATAACTCTTAATGAATTGAATTAATTTCCCTTGGGTATATGCCCAGTAGCAGGACTGATGAATCATGCAATAGTTCTATTTTTAATTTTTAGAGAAAACACCATACTGGTTTCTATACAGATTGAATCATACATCTGCACCAATATACACAATAATCCATTTGTCTCTGGATCCTCACTGACATTGACATTTCTTATAGAGAAATTTTAATACAGCAACATTGCTGCTCTGATCACATCCAAAGACTTTCTAGATCTGTGCGATCTGGCTGGAATGAAGACATGCTACATACCTTTAAGCCCACTGGCTGTAATACAGACATGACCTTACTACACATCCTTAAATCCAAACAATGACGTCTAGTTGAAAGACAATCAAAGCAAAAGATCAGAGAAAGGTTTGACAGGATAGGATATTTCTAACTCTAATAAGCACAACAGAAAGAAGCTATTTAAGAGGAGATCAGAAGTCCAAACAGTTGGGAATCAATTCTGATGAGTTCAGGTGAATGCAGAGCAGTACAGTTAAGTGGAGTTCAGTTTAATTCAATTCATGCAGTCAGTGTAGTTCAATGCAGTCAGCGTAGTTCAGCTTGTGGAATTCAGAGGTAGCTTTCCCAAGCAGAGCAGTTGAGTGAGAAGCCAGTTTGAATCAGTTAACTTGAAGAAGAGTTTGAGCCAGAATAGCTGAATTGAAACAGCTACCAGAGTTCAGAAAAGGCTAATAAGAGTGTGTTTGTTCAGCAGTACGCCTCTATGAAGATGCTCCCTCACCCTCCCAACCTCTCCTGCCCCACCCCTCCAACATCCCCCTGTGCTGGAGCATCAGACTTCCACAGGACCAAGGGCCTCCCCTCCCATTGATGTGGGAGTCTCTGCTACATATGTATCTGGAGCCATAGATTCCTCCGTGTGCATTCCTTGGTTAGTGTTCTAGTCCCTAGAAGCACTTGGTGGTCCAGCCAGCCAATATTATTCTTCCTATGGGGTTGCAATCCCTCTCTGCCTCTCCAGTCCTTTCGCCAGCTCCTCTATCAGGGACACTGAGCTCAGTCTGATGATTTAACAGTGGAGGATGAGGAACTTGGCATATTCACTGGAGGGTCCCAGACACCAGGGAAACAAGAGGCTCCCAGGACCCAGTGGGGATGGCTTTAGCTGAAATACCCAACACAGGGGAGATAGAACCTGTAGAGACCACCTCCAGTAGATAAGCAAGGCTCCAGGTTGAGGGATGAGGCCACCCACCCATCTCAAAGTTTTTAACTCAGAAATGTTCCTGTCCAAAGGAAGAACAGAGACAAAAAATTGAACAGAGACTGAAGGAAGGGCCAACCTGGGACTGCCCCACCTGGGAATCCATCCTATCTGCAGACACCAAACCCAACACTGTTGATGTTGCCAAGAGGAGCTTGCTGACAGGAACCTGATGTGGCTGCTCCTTGGGAGGTTCAGCCAGCACCTGACCGATGCAGGTCTGGGTGCTGCTTTTTATCCATCTTTTTATTATTTTTATAATAACTAACAGATATGAGGTGTCATCTCATTGTGGGTTAAATTTCCCTGATTGTTAGTGATACTGAGTATCTTTTCATGTACTCATTGTTCATTTGTAGATATTCTTCTGGGAAATGTCTAGTCAAGACTCTCATCCATTCATTTAACTTGTTTTGTTATTGTTTGTGAGAAGCAAAATTTTAGGAACTAAATGAGCCAAATTTTCTAATATGAAGCAGTTTATGGTCCCATGTGATTTACAAGAGGCCTTAGGATTATGCTGTCATGGAATTCTCTAAAAACTGAGGGAGACTGGGAGGAAGCTCATATGTGGTGCAAGATGGAGAAAAGTGTCCAGTCCAGCTGGACAATCAAGTGAGACCCTTAGATCCTGTGGAGAGGACTGAGATGCATGGGAAAATAAGGAGGCACAGCAAGTCAAGAAGTCTGATCAAGTTGGCAAAATTTTTATTGTTCACACAGGTTATATACTCTGAAAACAGGATGTGGGAGGGGCAGGAAGGGAAAGGAGCTTTGCAGGTGGAGGAAACTGGCTGCAGCTGTGGGGTCTAACTATGTTATTCTCACAAAGCCTTTCCATTACCAGGGGTTCTAAAAACATCTATCTAGCGGGATGTTGGCTAAATCTAAAGATCAGGAGGAAGGGTTACTAAGGTGAGTTGCTATGAGGCCTTATTTGAAGTTGTGAGAACTGAAAATGCAGCAAGTGAATCATGGAAGGTAAGCAGAAAGAATAGTAGATAGGAGAGCCAAGGGTGAGTGTTTGCCAAGAATAAGGCCTTGCCATGGCTTCCTACAAAAAAGCATTTGAATCCATATCTGGCTGGCTTGTTAGTCACACTTTTTATATTGTCCAAATTTTGTCATTATTCCACTTGCTTGATTAGTTAGGTCAATCCTAAAATTGCCACGTCTCAGAATCACTTAAGAGATTCAAAATTTCACTCCTAGTCCTTTCAGAATGAGAGCAAAGAACTCAGCACAGTCTAGGCTGTTTAGAAAGCTGTCCATACCTACTTCTTCTAAAGCTTTGCCAGACTTCTTTACACTGGGTTTGGCCTCCACTGGGTTCCAAACCCATTGTTCCTTATGCCTACTCTATGAAAATTCAGAAAAATTTTATAGGACTCATCCTGTGCACTGACCCAGAAGATGCTTCAGGAATTCAATCAAAAAGATTTCAAAATCAGATGGGCTGTGGATGCTACTAGTCTCTGAAAACAACTCAAATTTGATGTATTGCTGTGAAGTCTGTGATCCTGAACTCCCTTCCTCTGGATTTCAAAGCCAGCTCCAATGTTCCCACTCCTGGAGGACCTGAGTTGAATGATCCCTCTGTGACTCCTATCTTCCCTGGGGACAGATGCTGCTGCTACAACTCCCTGTGCAGGGAGATAAATCTCGGTCACTCCACTGCAGACAGAACAGCCTGGAACAGTAGCCAGGGTGAGTACCCAGGCCCCAGAATAGCTTTTTCTTCACTTCCCACATTTGTGGCTACTCATCTCAACCTCAGATGGTGGTCTGAGTTTGAGTGGGGTATGTACCAAAAAAAGAGAAATCTTCTGGAACAAGAAATAGTAGAAACTAGTAGCCAAAGTCCTAGAGTTTATAGCTCAGATGTGAATTGGAAAACTCACACTGTGTTTCTAGTATTATCTAAAGGGAGAAATCAGATGAGAAGTGTGTCCAATTCTCTTCCCATCTGGGCACCTGTCCATCCTCTTGGCCATCCTTGTCAGCACTGGCATTTTTCCATAGACATTCCTGATTACACTCTTCAGCTGGAATGGCCCTCAGCATGCCTAGCAGTTGGTCCAAAATCAAGCTTACTAATGAGACTCTGATTCAAGTAGGGGAAGAGAGATAGTCAGCCTAAACTTTTGTCAAGTTGCTCATTTCACTGTTGTCCTCTCATTTCTCTGGCCCTTCTGTGTCTTCTTCTGAACCTTCTTTGCAGAACTTCCTGCAAGGGAAGATAACATACCTAAGACAGAGGCTGCAGTTTTTCCTATGAAGCCACTCTACTGTCAGTCTCCAGCGTTAACTTCTTAGTTCTCTAGAGTCTGGTGAACTGCTTCAAAAACTGAAACCATTTGTGCCAGTTTCCTACACTCTTCAATTTTTACCATAAACTAACTTTTTATTATTCCTTTATTCCTTCCTGCTCTTCCATCATTGTGATGACCTCATATTTTTGGAGAAGGTAAAATGAATATTTTATATAAACATTACATTTACATAAACATTACCTTTTTATTTATAATTATAGGACAGTATTTATTTTCCTAATGAGTATAATGTGAGTTCATAAATAATGTAAAGTTGAAGAGAGAGACCATGGATATTTTCAAACTTGCACTCAATTGCATAATTACCAACTCATGGCTACTCTGCACCCTCCAATTATTTTGGAATCAATTTATATTTTAAAATATGTACCTGTATTAAAACATAGCTGCATTATTATAAGCATATCAAAATAGAGCATCACCACAAAAATGTAACCAGCATTGATTTGCAATCTTCCAAGTCTACTTTTAAAAATATATATACTTGTTTGCTCTCTTGTTGTGTTTGGTTTCCTCAAAACAAAATCTTAATGCAATTCACATATTCTATTTAACTAATGGCATAAACCATCTTTTCTGAATTCTATAGGCTTTACAAATAGAATTAAAGAGAATAGATAGCACCCATCCTTTTTCTGTTTTCTTATTTATTTGATCTGTCACTTTGTATATTCCTCATTGGAATTTTTCAGTGTCTGCTGGTGTGTCAGCCAGGCTGGTTTCCTGCTCTTTTCTTTATTTTCTATAAACTAGTAATTAACTGTATATCAGAATTAATATTTCTGCAAAATATCATTTTCTTTCAATTTATTGGTCTGATGTATTCCTGTCATTACATTGTTTATACAAAAGAAAAGCTCTCTAGTTCTATTGTTAAGAAACATTTATAAAGAGGAATCATTGTTTTTGTTTTATGACATAACAAGATTAAGAGTAAGCAACAAGGTCACTAGAGAGATCGATGTAATGTGATTCACTACACTGTAGTTCTTCTCAGTATCACTGATGCCCATTGGCCCTCCATGGCAAATGGCTGGCTTGCTTTTATCTTTATGAGCTCAGACTCTTTTTATTAGTTCCATGTTGTCTAGTAATGAACAATTTCCAGATTCATGTGTTATATTTTCAGTATAAGTTCCCAAACCAGACAGTTTTCAATGAGCATGTGCCTCCTTTCAGGTGACCATGGTATTTGGAGACCACATCTAGCCACCTGGACACTCCTCACTGCTACTGCTCCATTAGTCTGCTTTGCCTTTGCTTTCTCTCCATGAATGTATTCTGTCATCCCCAACTCAGCTTCACAACGACATTAAAAAGGTACCTTTAGAATTTTTTCTTATACCTGCATTATAATATATCACACCTAATATAATATACACATGCCTTTTTATTGGTATTTATTTCCTGGTACATGCTAAGTATATCCATATAGTCTCTAACTTTTCATAAAACATTTCATTATGCATTAAAGTATTTTTCTGTGTTTCTTTTTTGCGTAACTCTATTCAAAATTTGTGTTTATGATTCTACTATTTAATGCATCATATATTCTCTAGTTCATTATCTCAATTTAACTTTGGTTATTCTTTTCAGCTAATTCTTTTAACAGTATGCTTTTTGTAACAGGAAGTTTTTCAGTCCCCTGCCCTGCCACTGCTTTGCTATTTATACCTTCGTCTTCATTGATCTGCCATTTTGATTTTTACTTTATCATTCAAGTTTATTTACTCTCTACTAAAGCAGATTAATTCTTTCACTTTCAAACTATTCAGAAAACTTTGACACAAAATACTCTTCCATTTCTTTTTAAGCATTTTTTGTGAATAGTAGGTTTTTTTAATTTTTATAGATTTTTATCTAAAATAAAAATTCATTACTTATCTTTCACTTTTCTCTTTCCAGGACCTCTCAGGTACCTTCCTTTGAATCCCACTCATGCCCCAATGCTCAAACAGATTACCTTTTTGTCCCCTTGATTACTGTTACAATATATACATATATGTATGCATATAAGTATGCAAAAAGATACAGATACAACTGGCTGAGTCAATTTTTGTTATTTGTGTGCATACGGTTTCAGGTTGACCACTTCAAATTGAACAACGAATAGAAAGTCTTATCCCTGGGAGATGATAATTTTTCCTCTCTAAGTAGTCATTAGTTGCCTGCAGCTCTTGGTCTAGAGGTGAGATCCCATAAAATTTTCTCCTTCCACATGAATATGTCCATTGATTGATATTGCCGTTGTTTCTATAAAGTTTATGCAGTCATTTCTAAGGGAGATTTGGCATCAAACTTCTTTGTATTCTGGCTCTTCGTCTTCACTGCCAGGTTCAGTTGCAAAAAGACTATTGTTCTTCACACTTAACTGTTCCTTTGGTACTTACTCCCAGGATTGAATTTATAGTATCCTTTTATTTGACATTTATTAACTTACTTAGTATGAAGGATGTTTATGTATAGATCAGAGGCCATAGTGACATTTTCAGTCTCTACTTCTACCAAACTAGATCTGAAAACAAGCTAAGGTCATCAAGCTAGGAAACGCCCACTTTTACTCACTGAGACACCTTACCAGCCCTATGTTCCTTCTTTAGAAGTATTGTTTTTCTCTTAGACACATTACATTTCTAAATCTGCCTCATATCTGTCATCATCATGCTTGGACCCATATCAACAGATATCAATAGGTCATGTCTTTGCATAAATTCATCTTTTACTTAGGTTTCTTCAGAGACTGAAGACATCATATCTTCCAAGTGTTCTCGGATGTCTCCAAGGATGATCCCTTCCCAAGCTTTCATCAACATCTCCTTCTTCCAGCCACAGTATTTCCTCATGATTGGCATCCCAGGACTAGAGGCCACCCATGGCTGGATCTCCATCCCATTCTCTTTCATGTACACTGTGGCACTCACTGGAAACTGCCTCATCCTCCTGGCTGTGAAGAGGACCCATAGCCTACACCAGCCCATGTACTACTTCCTATCCATGCTAGCCCTAAGTGATGTGGGTCTCAGCTTGTCCACGATGCCCTCCACCTTGGCTGTGCTTTGGTTTGACTATCGTTTCATCGGCTTCAATGCCTGTCTGATCCAGATGTTCTTTCTACACTCCTTCTCTGTGTTGGAGTCCTCAGTGCTCTTGGCCATGTCATTTGACCGCTTTGTGGCTATCTCCAACCCACTGCGCTATGCATCTGTTCTTACTAACAATGTCATCATCAGGATTGGGGTAGCCATTGTAGCTCGAGCCACCCTGTCACTATTCCCAGTGCCCTTCTTGCTAAAGCGACTGAACTACTGCCCTGGAAAGATCCTCCTGTCTCACTCATTTTGTTTCCATGCTGATGTCATGAAGCTAGCCTGTGCTGACATTACTGTTAACATTCTATATGGGCTGTATGTAGTTCTATCCACAGTGGGTGTAGACTCCTTGCTTATTGTCATATCCTATTCCTTAATTCTTTACACAGTGATGGGGCTAGCCTCTCCCAGGGAGCGTGTCCGGACCCTCAACACATGTGTTTCCCATATTTTGGCTGTCCTGGTCTTCTACATTCCAGTCATAGGTGTGTCCATGATCCACCGTTTTGGAAAACACCTGCCTCACATTGTTCATGCCCTGGTTGCATATGTGTACCTTGTGGTACCTCCTGTGCTCAACCCCATCATTTATAGTGTCAAATCCAAACCCATCAGGGGAGCCATGTTCAGAGTTCTGAAAGGAAAAGACTAGACCTGATGACATTGTATGCTTATAAGACTTGAAACCTGTGAAGTGTTTGGGGAAAGAAAAATAATACACTAAGTGGAACAAGTCATACACATAACTTTTTTGTGGGTACCAATAATAATTGTAAGACTGTGGTGAAAATTCATTCTATAATTGTTTACTATGGTGCTAGGGATTATACCCAAGGCATCTAACATGCTATGCAAGCCCTCTACTACTGAGCTACATTCTCTGACCTGAAAATTTGTTCATTTGTTACCTCATTTATGTCACACATATTTTCTTAAAGCCATTGTTTTCTGGCCCTGTTTTAGATTCCAGGAACAGAATGATGGTTTCTACATTGCCTTTGCTTTGTAGACATTAAATTTCTAAAAATAAAAACATTTCATATAATGTAATGGCTATGTTGTTTAAAGTATGTACAGAGTCCTGGGTAAGCAGAGAGTCAAGTTTTCATCTGCTTATCTTTGTGTCCTTTCCATGAATAAATGTGAATAATTATATTATGCAATATTGCCAGGATCATTATACACTAAGTAGTATATGTCACAATATGTTATAAAGGCCAATGAAGATTTTCCATTCGAGTAACTGAACTATTCATTTATTTATTACAACAAGCCTTCTTAACATTATTCTCTTCTGATGCTTCTTCACCTAAGAAATTTTTACACAATCATGGGCTTGCATGTGTACAAAATAAGTATTGAAACCAAATATTTACTAATAAAAAGTCATGGAAATTTTTATGTTAAAACATTCTGTATTAAATGTAAATTTTACCACTTACTAAACATGAAAGCAAATTTGGGTGTTAATGAAATATTCCTTCACATGAACAATTTAGTCTCAGCTGAGTATTTCAGACTGCAGACTATGAGGTATCTTTAAAAGTTTTCAAAGTTAAGTGACATTACTTTTTTATAATGACTCCTGCTGAGAATATCACTTTATAAAAACATAGGACAAAATGGCCAAAGTACACTCAGAGTCATTTCAGAATTAACCTGAAGTCAGTAAGTCAAATAATAGTACTTTAAATTCTAGCATTATACAATCCAAAGATAATACTTATTTTATAGTATTTATTTGATTTTTAATTTATTTACATTTCAGATGTTATCCCCTTTTCCCATTACCCCCCCCCCCCAGAAACCCCCTATCCTATTCCCCCTCCTCCTGGTTCTATGAAAGTGTGCCTCCACCTACCCACCCACCCACTCCCACCTCCCTGCCCTCAAATTTTCCTACACTGGGGCATCAAACCTTCAGGAAACCAAGGACCTTCTCTTCCACCTATGCCCGACAAGGCCATCCTCCCCTACATATAGGGCTGGAGTCATGGATCCCTCCCTGTGTGTTCCCAGGCTGGTGGTTTAGACCTTGGGAGCTCTGGTTGGTTAGTATCGTTGCACTCTCCCCATGAGGCAGCAAACCCCTTCAGTTCCTTCAGTCTCTCTAACTTCTCCATTGGGACTCATTTTATATTTTTATGCTGAAAAAAAATGATGATAGAAAAATATTCAAAAACTTCCTTTTTTGTAATAAAACATTATGTTCCTATAAGAAAAAATTTTGTGTGTACAGAAAAACAAACAAAAAACACAATAGACTCAAAACTGAAGCAAATTGTTGCAGGCTGTATTCACTAGAATTTGTGGTGAGGTAGAATATACAAGGACAAGCATACATGTGGTGTGCTAAGATCCAAGCCAGCAATGAAGTCACCTGGTTGCAGATGGACTGTTGTTTTCAGAAACCCTTCCAATCCATTATTTGTTTTATTTTGGATAACATTTACTTCACTGAACATTCAGAAACTTAACCGCTGTTGCCACATCCCCAATATCTGCTGATGTCAACCCATATGGGGACTGACCCATATGTTTAAAAGTTAGGCTTAAAGCACATATTTTATTTATGAGTATTTTTAAGTTTCTTAAATCTTACGAGTAGAAACAAGAACTCATTTTTGTCTTCAAAAATCTCAGTCCATTGGAGTGGGGGTGGATAAGCAAAGAAGTCAAATGACAGCGTGTCACTGATACTGGGTAAGGTTGGGAAGGAAGGAAATTGTACATTGTGAACTTTTAGTATTTTTTCTGTTCGGACTGGGCTCCTGAGAAAAAGGGAGAGTGCATATTTGGTGGATGATGAAATTTGAGCTGATGTGGATAAGTAGAGAAATAAAAGTGGGAGAAGACTTGGGGGAAAGACTTCTGCCTACACAGTAAAACAAGTACTTAGATATGACTGGAGAAGAGTCAAGTGGTCGAGGCAGACCTAGAAGATGGTGCTCATATACACACAACTTTCTCAGTCTGTCTCAAGTGTGTATACCAGTTTTAAAACATGAACTATGGTCTGCCCCTGGGTCAGGCTCCATTCTGGAAATAAAATCGGATTCTAAAAATATCTTGGTCCATTCATGCAGAATTAAGTATAATCTGTTTTATAGTCTAGTGGTAATCATTTTTTTAACCACTTCCAAATCAGTTAGGTTGATTTTCCTGGTTTCTTTGTACCTGTACCTAGTAGGTATCATGTTGGAGCTTGATAGAGACTTCACACATTTCTTTACAGTTGGCATCATAGCTTTGCCTGTTATATAATACACATGCAAAGTGCTTCTAGTGCACACTGACTCAGAGCCAAGTCTCTGCTCCAGGACCCTCTCAGAGCTGATATCCTGCTACATTACATGGTGAATGAATAAAGAAAATTTTAAGTGTATTATGTGTTGTATCTGAAACAAGGAGACTGACAAGTGCTGTAGTGATTGCTTGGTGGTAGGAGGTGCAGGATCCAATAAACTGTCTTTACTTTTGAGAAAGTGGATACAGGAAAAAAAGGATTGAATGTATAAGAACATCACTCAGGTAGCAGGTGTTAAGTTTGTGAATTTATCAAAATGTGCTATATTGGGGGATTCAGAACATCACACTTTCCTGATTTCCAGCACTTTGGTGAGTGATCACAATGTTCATATTTAAGTTTTATGTTTCTTCATTTTTGAACCTACCTTGATCCAAGTTTTCTTTCTAAAACATATCTACTCTACTTTCATCAGGACCTACAGAATTATTGGCCCACTAGTTTCAAGTCCACTCATAGCTCAAGAAACCACCTCCCCCGCCCCCTCAAAAGAGAAGAGCAGGAAGAATTGTAGAAGCCAGAAGAACCAGGACAACATGTCCATAGAATCAACTGAACAGGACTCATACAGGCTCACAGAAACTGAAGCGACAATCCCAGGGCCTGTATGAGTCTGACCAAGGCCCTCTACATACATGTTACGGTTGTATAGCTTGGTGGTTTTATGGGACTCCTAACAGTAGGAGTTGGGGTTCCTCTGAGTCTTTGCTTTGCCTTTAGGATCCTTCTTTTCCTACTCAATTGCTTTGTTCAGCCTTGATATGAGGATTTATGCCTAGTCTTACTGTATTTTTTTCAGGTGATACCCCTGGGAAATCTTCTCTTTTCTAAAGGGACACAGAGTATGAATAGATATGAGGGATAGGGAAGGTAGAGGTGACACGAGAGGAAACTGCAGTTGGGGTATATTGTATGAGAGAACCACAATTTAAAAAAAATAAAATAAAATAAAATAAGATTCTGACCTCGGTGTTGGCTAAGTCTTTCCTTTCAGAAAATAGAAAAGGCACTTTGTAAAACTAAGAAAACCAGGGTAGCTGGGCCACTGGTGCATTAGAACTTGTGGAAAGCATGCCTCAAGATAGTTCAGCAAGAGGTATGTTCTGATTGGGCATTTCTGTAATGTCTCTGAGAAACCACCAACCAACTTAACTGTTAACAATTATTCCCATCCCAGGGGTGGAGCAGAACACAGAGAAATTTCTCTGTGACTCAGATGACATTTTCCCTCGAGTCTGGCCACCGATTACTAAATCAGAATAAAATGATATCTTAACTGAAGAAGGTTCTGTGAGAAGAATGTGGCACAGTAGTCTTGACTAACACCACAGCCAAGGTGAGTAACCAGGGCTCACAATTGAGCTTTCCTCTATTTGTAGAGTGCTGAGAGAATCCTTTCCCTCCCTTTCCCACCAAAGACTCAAGGAAAAGAAACACCAAAAGGTAGAGACTAAAAAAATAAAAGCAAAAAATAAAGAGTCCCAGGTACTGGGTTGTAAAAAAGCCCAGAAAATGCAACTAAATTCTAAAACAAAAGTCATTATGATTGATCCAAAAAAAAAAAGTGATACTTAATGGAACCACTTAGGACCTGTCTAAACTGAAATATTATTTTTTTAAATTTAAATATTTGTGCTCGAGAGCATACCAACATGTCCTGGAGACTCATCAAGAGAACTGCTCATTTGTTCGTCAAAATGACTAATTTCTAGGATGTATGTTAAAAGCAGAACTGGGAGAAGGGACAAGAAATTGGCCCTTGCAGTAGTGAGGACATGTGTGTGACTTGTTCAGGAAAGGCTGGAGACTCAGCAAAGAGCTGATGTGTGCTCTGTATCTCAAGGCCAGCTGGAACAGAATCTCTATGTCCTAGGAAAACCTCAGTTTACCCTCTCCTCTGTTTAAATGAGGCCACACACACATCAGAGAGTGATAATCTTTCTTCAGTGTCTAATAATTCAAAAATTAATTGTCTATATAAAAACATTTATACATAGAAATATCTAGAACACCATTTGACCAAAAACCGTACTATAATTTAGCAAATTAGCACAAGAAATTAATGTTACCACACACTGAAATGGAGCTGTATCAAAGAGAATCAGACTTCCAGGTTTGGTAATTGTCAAACTTATTGAGACCAGAAACTGCTGTGTAAGTGGGTGTGTGGCACTTTTACAGGCATGAATTAGTATTAGGAAAACAAAATGCTTAAGAGTTAATGCAGAAAAAAATAACAAGATAAAAAATCTTAAATTCAAATATTTAAGATAAAAACAATGTAAAGAGATAGAAAATGAAGATTGATTAATGATTTATTGATGGTTGGTTGGTTGGTTGGTTGGTTGGTTGGTTGGTTGGTTGGTTGGTTGGTTGGTTGGTTGGTTGGTTATTTTTAGGAACAGTATATTTACAATCACCAAATGCCAGAGTTCAAGTGACAGACAATCTGGCTTATGCCTCTGTGTTTAAAAAGAAGACAAATGGGGACAAGGAGAAGGAAAAGAAGCTGGGATCAAATGCAGGTTAACAACAACAACAAAAAAGTTGAGGAAGGCATTTAATACCAAACATCACCAGGAATGAGTATTTCTTTCACCTCAATAGGCATTTGATTCTGTAAATAGTAGTACACTGCTGAATTCATTTTTTGCTCAGTGCTGACTAAATTCCTAAAATGCCCTCTGTATACCCAGTGTAATACAGTAATACAGCAGAATGGCCGATGCCCAAAACCTTTTCTCTAATTGTCTCCACTTAAAAAGTGTTACAAATTACTTTCACACACTTAAGGCTGTGTGTTGCTATTATTTCAACAAGTGGAAGATATACATAGCTGAAGTTATCTCCCATATTCCAATTCCAGAGGCATCTACTGAAATGTTGATACCATGTTCCAGCTAACGCACTGATGGACAAATAGAAAAAATGATAATAAAAGCCGGTTTACAAGGAGAGTACCAATTTAAAAAAGGATTAGTGGTTGAGACCAGTTGAGAAATCTATAAGGAACATTAGAGGGAAAGGAGGATGGAAGATGAGGCAAGGGCAAGAACAGGACCAGCCACTTCTCTAAATAGCTGTAAGAAAAATAAGAGTATGAGCTATTTCCTTTGGATTGAATGATGGGAAGAAGAGCACAGATGGAAGGCACAATAGGCTAAGAAAACGAATCAATGACAAAATATCCAACAGACCTAACTCTGGGGAGATTGTCTGAAGGTACACTATGACACATACATCTTTTGGTAACTACATCAGGCTTCTTAAAATAGGACACAGATAAAATACTTGAGAAGCTTAGCTGGCATAGTAATCATCCATCTTTATGAGATTTAGCTAGACCTTTATTGGAGGTTTCTTCTCTGCATAATCAACTGCAAATCTAACACATTATGTCCGTCACATGGATTCAACACATGATTTCCTGACATAGGGTTTCAATCCCTTCTTCAAAATCCACCATCAATTCTAGTGCCTGGAGGAGCACAATTTACCTTTTACTTTCTTTTCTTTCATGTGTGCAAGACTTGATCAACATTTCATTATTCATTCACTCAAATAAATATTGACAGTGGGTTTACTGTATACCAGGAACTGCACTAGGTAAGAGTTAACAGTTAACAGACAAAACCTTTTGGTTGACACATCCAGGGAATTTATAATCTAGTAAAATAGAAAATCATCAAGGTAAGAAGTAATCATGAAATGTAAAAATCATTTTAGCTGGCTTACAGGAAAATAAGGATGTGTCCTGTGAGAATAATGGAGGGGCTACAGGTCAGGGCATGATTGAGGTGAGTCATCCAAATGGCTCTTTGAGAAAAATGGTGTTTACTATCTAAAGGAATGAGGCTCTCAGACATGTGAAAATCAAGGGAAGAATACAGACAGTACACAAAATCCCCCAAATAAATAACAGGCTTTTTTTTAGAAACCAAAATATATTATGCTTGGCTGAAGAGGACTGAGCAGGACAAAGTCTATACTTCAATGAATGGAGAGCTGGGAATGTGCTTCATCACAGTGCTACCCAAACTATATCACAAGCATCCTACTAGACTGCACAATGAACTACTGAGACTTTTAAAAGAGGAGCAACCTGAAGAAGTCACATGCCTGAACATCAATTACCATCCATGACAGAGGAAGAGCTGCCCCCTAAAGTCTACACTTAACAATAGCAGTGGGGATTATACATATTATTAATCACAACTAATGAAAGCCTTGAGAATCGCAACATGTTAATACAGTAACCACAGATGCAATGTTTGTGGTATAATCTATTACGGACTAATGATCAAGTACAGGAAAGGCCACAGGAGATAGTATTGATTCTGGAATCAGACTTACAAGGATTCAAACTCCAAGATAACAATACATGGGCCACCAATCAGAGTTAGGCCATTTAAAACCCTCTACCCCTGGACTTCTTACTGTACAATGTTGGGAAATGTGGCCAAAGTCTCTTGATTCTTTGTCTAAATAAATTTGACCCAAAATGTTAAGTATGAATCATAGATTTTTTTGAATATGTCAAAATGTGTCATAAAAATCCAAGGGCAAGATAAACAGAAGAGCTTTGGAATAACTCAGTTTTAAAAGTGAAAAGCTGTGGGAAAAGAACGGTGATTTCCCATGCAGTCAGATTTTTTATACGGTTTCTTGAATGCTATAAAAATAAACTTCCTTTATTCCTTCTGCCTTGTTTAATTTTCCTTATAACTTACCAAATGGGAATTCTCATTTCCTTCTAGGCACAGGAATATAACAGGTCCTCCATTTGGACAAAAAGTAGATACTGATAAGACCAGTAAAGCCCCTAATCTGGATACTGTTTTATAGCATATAAACTCTCAGTCCACCAGCTCAGACTGAATGTCCACATTAATGATAAAAAGCTTTTCAATAAACATAATAAAACCCATAACTCTAACTGCCCAAATCTATTTGAAAGAAGCCAAATCTTCAAAGGTACTTATAGTTTTCATGAAGATATGAGAAAAGTGTAAGCAAGATATTATCATGCTAAATAGAATAAAACATATAGAGTCTGCACTGATTTTGTTATCAATAGTATTCCTTTATACAGAAAAAGCAACAGTGAATTAATGAAACTTGATTGTAAAGACTTTTGATTCAACACTATGTCACTCTTTCTTCTTATCCTAGATATATTCAGTATCTGTTCAGAATGAGGGCATCACATCTCCTGGGAATGCTTGGCTCTCTCCAAGGATGATCTCCTCACAGGCTTTCAACAACATCACCTTCTTCCAGCCACAATCTTTTCTAATGACTGGCATCCCAGGTCTAGAGGCCGCCCATGGCTGGATCTCCATCCCATTCTCTTCCATGTACACCGTGGCACTCACCGGAAACTGCCTCATCCTCCTGGCTGTGAGGAGGACCCATAGCCTACACCAGCCCATGTACTACTTCCTATCCATGCTAGCCCTAAGTGATGTGGGTCTCAGCTTGTCCACGATGCCCTCCACCCTGGCTGTGCTTTGGTTTGACTATCGTTTCATCGGCTTCAACGCCTGTCTGATCCAGATGTTCTTTCTTCATTTCTTCTCCGTGGTAGAGTCCTCAGTGCTCTTGGCCATGTCATTTGACCGCTTTGTGGCTATCTCCAACCCACTGCGCTATGCATCTGTCCTCACTAACAATGTCATCATCAGAATCGGGGTGGCCATTACAACCCGAGCTACTTTGTCCCTCTTACCATTGCCTTTCTTGTTGAAGCGACTGAACTACTGCCCTGGAAAAATCCTCCTGTCTCATTCATTCTGTTTCCATGCTGATGTCATGAAGCTAGCCTGTGCTGACATTACTGTCAACATCCTATATGGGCTGTATGTGGTTCTATCCACAGTAGGTTTTGACTCCTTGCTTATTGTCATGTCCTATTCCTTAATCCTTTACACAGTGATGGGGTTAGCCTCTCCCAGGGAGCGTGTCCGGACCCTCAACACATGTGTTTCCCATATTTTGGCTGTCCTGGTCTTCTACATTCCAGTCATAGGTGTGTCCATGATCCACCGTTTTGGAAAACACCTGCCTCACATTGTTCATGCCCTGGTTGCATATGTGTACCTTGTGGTACCTCCTGTGCTCAACCCCATCATTTATAGTGTCAAATCCAAACCCATCAGGGGAGCCATGTTCAGAGTGATAAGTAGGAAAGGCTAAGGCTAATAAAGTTTAAAATACATCACAAATTGTATAAAATAGAAAATATACTATAACAAACACTAAAAAATTCAAGTTGTCAAAAGACCATCTTCCTTATTCCTGTTACAAATCAGTTTATTGTTTACTGTGTAAAGATGCAATTGTATGGATTAAACGCTGATAATAAGTACATGAATGTTTTCTTTTGTTTCCATAATTTTACACTTAGTACCAGGAAAAAAGGCTTGTGAGACAACCATACTGTAGACCAAGAAGATTCATAATAAATCTTTGTGAAAGAGATTATTAGAAAATATAAATCAATAGTTGACAGAACATACCTGAAACAGTTGAAAAGAGGATAATTTGTTTCATCTAAAAATCAATTTTTCTAGTTTATTCAGAAATTGAGGGAGATAAAGAAAAATAGATACCTTATGAAAAAAGGTTGCACTTTTTAATATAGATACATTCATGGGAAAAATATGATTTTACTCCATGTTCTACCACTGATCTATACATGTATACATGTGATTTTATGTATACATATGTGTGTACATATGTAATATAAATGACACTGTAAACTATATATGATGGAACTATTGCAGTGTTTGAAATAAAAATGGAGATAATAAAGCCAGTTTGTACATGACTTCACATAATATTTTTTATTTATACCTAGTAAATAAAGATTATTTATTTTTAAAACATATTTTGTTAGATATTTTATTATGCAATAGCTACTAGTATTAACTTCAGATTGGAGGTGTGTTGAGCACATGTGCCAGATTGAATTGACCTGAAATCTCTACTGAAATCTGAAGTAGTAACTCTGTCCCTATAGCAAACAAAAAACAAATTAGTCAGTGTAGTTGATCCATTCTTCAATCATTATATATGAAGGACTCTAAACAGACTGCAAATATAAAGAAAGCATAGAGAGTGAGATTGAGTGGAGGTGTACACCTGTGATTCTCCCTTGGAACGCTGTTGCCAATTCAAGGTGAATCTTGCCACCTCAATTAATCTCATCTAGAAATTGCCTCCAGGGTGGAGGTGTACACCTGTGAGAGGTGCATACAAGAGAATCATCAGTTTAAGATCATCCCTAGCTACATGGTGAGTTTGAGGCCAGCATCATGAGGGTCTCTCTCTCAAAAAAGAAATTATCAAAATGAACACACACACAAACACACACAAATACACATGCCCTACAATCATAGACACACACAAATGCCCTCCAAACACCGATACACACACATTCACACACACACACACACACACACACACACACACACACATAAATGCCCTCCAACTACAGACACACATACACACACACACACAATCTCATGTCCAAGCAAAGGCATACATGCAAGTTCACACTAAAACCCTGGAAGAATAAATACCAATGGTTTTTAAATTCTTTTGATTAACAGATTAAAGATTTTTATTATGCTTTAATTTCTTTTATATGTTCAGAATATCTGCGATTTTTGTTTACAGTGATCACATCTCACTTTGTAAATAATAAGATCATGTCTTTCTCTACTGCAATGCCAGAGCACTCCTGGGCAATGAATGACTATCCACCCTCCTCCCCTCAGTTCAAAGTGACCAAATCTTGCTTTGAATACATTTCATACTATTTTCTTTGACCACCCCCTCACCTTGGTTTAGTCAATTTTATCATACACACAGTTCTTATATTCTGGAGTATAGTCTAAGAAGTTGGATGTGCAAATGGGTCTCTGTGCTAGCCATGTCCAAGAAATTCAACCCTGCCACCTCTTTGCTGCCTGCCTGTCATACTCAGCAGTCACATCCTGGATCTGAATATGACTTTTCAATGGGTGATAATCCTAATCCCTGATCAATCTACTCCTACTCTGCTCCTACAGTGCCCCACCCACTGCTGTACATGCTGTGGCTAGATAATAGGATTCCTAGGTAGGGCTTTTAGCTGTATCCATGGTAAGTACATCTGGCAAAAATGCAGTCCTTATTTCTCTCATTGCAGCACAGCTTAAGGCCCTGGGTATCTGCGGTGCTTGCTTGTATATGTGCTCCTCACTTTGTATGGACTCATCTTTTCCCTAGCCTTACTTCCTGGTCAGTCTTATTTAGCCTATTCAGTTTCATCTCTTCCTCTTAACTCTCTGTTCCGTGGTGACTAGCCCTCTCTTTATACAACAAGCTCCTGGATACTCTCAACTGCATCTCCTAAATCATCCTTCAGATACCCATGGAATATGCAGCTAACCGCATTGTTTCTCAAATAAACCCATTTGGGAACACTCCAGTTTCCATTGTGCAGACACTGTAATGATTAGGCTAGGAAATGAGCAGTTTTTATTGGAATGATTAAAGCCATGTGTTCTACTGATAGAAAATCACTCGAAACAGCATAGGTAAGTAGAAATAAAGGACCGAATGCCTTCTCCAAAGCAGTGTAAAACTCCAGAAATTCCCAACTCAGCATTCTGTCAGTCTGTTTAACAGTTCTTCTACATTACATAGGATTAGACATGAAAACTCTCATTTTTTTCTTCTATTTTGAAGCTACTGTGGTCCTATAGAATTCACTGATTCCCATAAAATATCAATTTCCCCATTAGTGCAATTGAGGCACAAATAAAAATTGATAAACTTAAATAAGTAAAAGTGTCTTTATGGCTGTGACAACCGTCATAACAATGTGTGTCATCTCGTAATGTAGGCAAGTGTATTTGCTTTGGCCTGGGACCCAGAAGAAAAACAATATTTCTTTGGAGATTGTTTTGAATAAGGAATTTAGTCCTAACTTTTTAGAAATCCAAAATAATTGTGAATTTTGATGAGGAAATGGGGTTTTAAGTGAGATTATATAATTTTATTATAGTCTTGTATTGTTTATTGTTCTTTTGTCGTGCCTTCGATGAACATTTTTGATGTGTTGCTCCATCTCCAAATGCTGTGAATCATCGTCAGTGAAAATAAATTTGGAAGTGGTGATAAAATTGGGAGTAATAATTTTCAAAACACAAGTCTTGATCTTAATAATCATCTAGGAAAAACACAAAAGGAATGTGATATTAGAAAATTGAGATTACAGGTGTTCTTCTATTCCTTATAGAATTTCCACAACCAGTTTCATCTTTGAAAAATCTGAGCTCTGTTTTGATTAAGAAAGATTCATTTTCTTAATACTGTCTTCCAAGATATCATACTAAAGTATGAATTACAGAACTTTGAATGGAGGAAGGTTTCATCATGGATTCCTAGTGATCTGAAGTGTGTGTGGTCATGAGAAAAAGACGAAGGATGCGCTGCCGAATCTCCTTTGTCTTTACTCCGTAGACGATGGGGTTGAGCACAGGAGGAACCAGCAGATAGATGTTGGCCATAATGACAGGTAGGAGAGAGTCACGCCTCTTGCTGAAACGGTGCACCATTGACAATCCAATGAAAGGCACATAGAAGATGAAAACAGCGCATACATGAGAGACACAAGTGCCAAATGCTTTTGCCTGGGCTTCGCGTGTCAAGCCCAACACAGTCTTGAGGATGAGCAAATATGAGAAGGAGATGAGAAGTGAGTCCAAACCAATGGCAGAGATGATGACAATGAGTCCATAGATGACATTGACACGAATGTCAGCACAGGCCAGCTTCATGACGTCTTGGTGTAGGCAGTAGGAATGAGAAAGGATGTTGGAACTACAGAAAGGCAACCTTTTGATGAAGACAGGTAAGGGTGCCATTAGTGCTGCACCCCGGACCACAGCAGCCATGCCAATCTTAGCAACACGAGGCAATGTAAGCACAGTAGCATGCCGTAAAGGGTGGCAAATGGCCACATAACGATCAAAGGCCATGGCCAGCAGCACTGTGGACTCCATGCCAGATAAGGAATGGATGGCAAACATCTGTACCAGACAAGCATCAAACTGGATGGTAGTGGAATTGAACCAGAAAATGGCCATCATTTTTGGCATGGATGAGGTGGAAATAAGGATGTCTAGGCCAGAAAGCATGCAAAGAAAGATATACATGGGCTCATGTAGGCTGTGCTCTGTCCTCACAATGTAGATGATTGTCAAGTTACCTAGCACAGCAATAAGGTAGAGGGAACACAATGGGAAAGCCAACCAAAACTGAACCTCTTCCAATCCTGGGAGGCCTATTAAGATGAAATACGTGGCACTGGATTCACTGCTATTGAGGCCCACCATACTGAAGGAAGCAGGATGTAACCAGTACCAGGAAAATTGAAGCTGAAATACAAAGGCAAGTCATTGTCAGGTCCTCTAGAATCTCAATGCCATACCACCCTTGATCCTAGTGACCAGTTCTCTAACAAAACCCTAATTTCATTGCCTATCCAGACTCTGAATCTACCCTAAATTTCATCTAAGCATAAACCACTTACCAGATGAAAACGCACTTAATTCTATTTTTTGATCTAATCTACATATTAAGTAAAATAGTAAGATGATATTCTGATATTAATCATTTAGTTTCTCAAACTAAAAAAAAATTACATCTTCTGTGGTATTTTATTCACATACTTCCTATGTTTAATATTGATTATATTAACCATCTAAATTGTTGTCAAACTCTGGAAAATGAAACTATGGAGGGAGAAATATTAAATGAAACTCTTTATAATTGACCATTTTATTGGTCAATTATAAGGTAATTATCATACAAATCCATCAGTGGTAGTAATAACATAAACTGACATTGAAATCTAACTCAATCACCAATCTAATGCTCTAATTTAGCCTTAACCCTAACTTTAATGTCACACAGTAATAGAAGCCATTTCAATATTAATTTAATAGCATCTCTTTTATTGTGATCAATTCTATTTCAATAAAAACGTGACTTTAATTTTATCCTGAACTCTAAGTCTTAATTTCCACTATCTAATCAAGAGTTTACACTTGCCCTACATAATTTATATCCAAAAAAATAGTAACAACTTCAGTGGATCTTAAACAATGTATCCTTACAGCCAGCACACCAGCACTGATTAAGAATTATGATGTTAGTCTCCAACTAAGACTGGAGCCTTGCTCAGCCTCCTCCAGCTCTCCCAAGATGCACTGCTTTCTTGTGTTTCTCATGGGAGCACTCATTCAGTGTCTTTAGTCATACTTTCACTTCCAGTTATTTCAATCAACTGAAGTCTGAAAATATTAAATGTAAACTCGAAAAAATAAACAGTTCACATGCTTTAAATTGTATTATCATTCTAGTTAGGTTGATAAAATGTAGCATCTGACTCTGCCCTACTGGGGATACAAATTATCCTTCTACTTAGTTTACTGATAGACCCCTGATAGTCACCCAGTAGCTTCATTTGTTAGCAGATCCACTATCAGCATATTATGGTTCAAGGAATCCTTATTTTATTTAATCATGCTCCCAAAACACAGTTTTTTTTTCAATTAATTTCAATCCATGGTTGGTTAAATGTACATATATAGGATCTACAAATACTGAGGACTGGTTTGATGCATGTCTATATACAGGTGTGTGGGTGTATGAATTCATAAATATACATACAAACATATGAGGACTGGGATGGGAGCTTTCATAGGTCACTTAAAAGAAGCTGAGTATAAAGCAGACCTAATTTCTGGGCTCTGCTGACTCAGGAAAGGCAATAAGATTTGTTCTACCACTGAGCTCTCATCCAGAGGTGGCCTCAAGAAGACAAAGAGAACAATGGAAGAACACATGGAGCACATATTTTTAAAAAAAGGATAATAGAGCTTGGTTCCTTCTAATAGAAGGGAAAAAGTTGAAGCAGAGAATTGTAGTTAATCTACAACTTCAGGCAAAGAGGCAAAACCAATACCTCACACTCTTCTGATTGTATTGTAGTGACACAGCTCCCTGCCTGTTAAAACTGCTCCTCTGCTGTCTGATGCTCCTCATCTCTCTCTAATACCCAGTACCTGTGGAAACTCTGAGATTCGGATATCCTACTCAGCCCTTGCCTGTTACCTGCATCGGGTGCTCACAAAGCAGCTGCCTTGTCTTGGCTGTGATAAGGTGCAAAGAGGCTATGCAAGTGTAAACTCTTGATTGGAAAGCTGGGGGATGAAAATTCAGACTTGCCATTCAGGATAAAATTACCATCATAAAAAACAAAACAAACAAACAAACAAAAAACAAAAAAAAATACCATTATGTTTTTATTGTAATAGGTTTGATCACAAAGAATAGATGCTATTAAATTAGTATTGAAACGGCTTCTATGTATTGGGTAATGTTAAAGTTAGTATTAAGGCTAGAATTAGGTCATTAGATTAGTGATCACATTAGGTTTCAATGTCAGTTGAATGTCAGTTTCTTCCCAAATTATATTAATTTCTTTAATAAAAAAAAGTCCATTTTTCTATCTGTAAACTCTTGACTCCCAAATACGTTTATTGATGTCTGAGTTCTCTTTTAGGGGCCCATATGTATAATTCTGAAAGAGACTACATGGTTGTCTGCCAAGCATGTAAATTCTTCTCCTCCAAAGGCTAAAATCTCACAGAATCATGATGGAAACACTGAGCTTAAGAATCAGCCCTGTATTCAGATCCCAGTGGTGAACAGTGTTAACCAGATCCCAGTGGTGAACAG
>JADRCG010009139.1:494194-535221 GCA_019844195.1 Rhabdomys dilectus
TTTTTTTTTTTTTTTTTTTTTTTTTTTTTTTTTTTTTTTTTGGTTTTGTTTTGTTTTGTTTTTCGAGACAGGGTTTCTCTGTATAGCCCTGGCTGTCCTGGAACTCACTTTGTAGACCAGGCTGGCCTCGAACTCAGATTCCACCTGCCTCTGCCTCCCAAGTGCTGGGATTAAAGGCGTGTGCCACCACTTGCCTTGCTTCTTAACAGCAGACGGCTGGAACTGGAGAGTCCTCTCGTAGAGATAGAGAATAATTGAAGCTTGTCTCACAGAGACCTGAAAAAAATTCCTCTCTGAGCCAGTCACTGGTCACAGTCCCCAGTCCAGGCTACTGTAATTTGGAAGGGTTGCTTGATGACAGACTTCTTCAAGCAGCCAGGCTCTCCAAATGCACCCTCCATGCCCTGCACAGTCTCTGTGGATTTCCCAAAGCCAAGACAAACCTCCCTCTGCTGTCTCCCTTAAATCTGAGCCAGAGCATATCCATCATCAGTTCTGCTACCTAAATATAGATAGTCTGGTGGCCTTTGGGAGAGCTAGTAGAGATGAGTGATCTGGGACCCAAGGTCCACTCAAACCCCTAAGGAGAGCCGAGCCCTGACTCCTACACAATTCTTCTGAGACCTTTTAAGGACAGTAGTAGGGAGGAGTTCTTGCCGTGGAGGAGAGAAAATAAATGACCAGGATGGAAAAGAGTAAATACTGGACTGGAGGGATAGGCAGGCACCAGAAAATACAAACCGCAAAATACTTGTACCAATGCTCAAGGAACTACGGCTCACTTTTGATACTGCCCTCTTGTGGTCATATGAAGGATTGCAACATAGTAGCTGAGAGATAACCCAAGAACCAAAAAGTTAATTCTGGGTTATTGTTCATCCCTTTCCACTGCATTGCGCTTCTGGTTAGCTCCTTTTCTGTACTCTTTCCTCCTAGTATGGTCTGTCATGGATCTTTCACAGCATAAACTAGAGGTTTGAATGAAACGGATTTAGACTACCTCAGCATGTAGTAAAAAACAAAAACACACTAACAACCCTCCTGTGTTATTGATCCTTTAAACAACTAAGCAAGAGGACTCCCCATAGAGATGGTGTTGCAACTTTCAGAGGAAAAGAAATACATTGAAAAAGAAAAGTGTAAAGACTAAAAATACAAGATCCTGGGTTGCTTTGGGAGCTATTATGATGGGCTAGTGGAATCTTGAACTCGGCACCATTCCAAGTAGGGGGAGAAGAAATTAAAAAGTAGATGTGGCCGACCTTCAAAATGCCTGCATGTGAACAGGGGTAGACTGGACAACCCTCTAAAACCTGGTAGCTCCCAAGCTCTCAGAGATGCCTGTTTAATGTGGATTTCAGAGGAAGCAGAGATTGGTCATAACCAAATGTAAACAGAATAGAACTAGTAAAAAGGCTGCCCGTCCTCATTTCTCATGTTGCTGAGTTTCCTCAAAGCTCTGGCCCATGCATTCCTTCTGTCTTCTCCCTCTGTGCATTAGCTTGAATGATTTTACTGGCCTCCATAGCTTTAATCACCTAAACAGGCCAGGTTTTTCTCCTATGTTTGAGACATGGTATTGTCTAAGAGATGCAGAAGTCCCTCGAACACCTCAGGTTCAGCCCTTACTCTATCCTTATTCTTAGTTCCTGTCACAGCATTGATCATTTGCAGATTAACTTCAGATACTCACAGAAATGAGAGGCCATTACAGAAAAGCCATCTGTGTCTAAGTAACTCCTAAAGCATACTTGAAGGAAATGTTCAGACTTGAAGAAAGGACACAAAGGGTTGACCATTCCAAAACAGCAGGAGTTTAAGCAAATGCTTAAAAATGGATGGGAGGAGAAAGAACTGCATGCAAGCATGAGGACTTGAGCCTCAGATCCCAGAAGCCACAAAGCATTGGATGTGCTTGTGGGTATCTGCAGCCCCAGCCCTCCTATGGAAAGGAGGCAGGCAGAGACAGGAGAGTCTCTGTAAACTTATGGGCCAGCTAGTCTGGCACACAGAGCAGCAGATGACAAGAGACCCTGTCTCAAGCAAGGTAGAATATGAGTCAGACACCTGAAGTTATGCCCTCTTTCTATCACATGCGTGTAATGGCACATGTATGTCTACACTCACATTCACAAAAAAACAGGTCATGGTTAGATAGTACCAGCTGTGGCCATAGGACCAGTTTCAGAACTGAGACATACAAATGTCATGAGTGATTTTGTCTTGTTTTGTTAAGGATATGTTTGTACATGTATACTTATGATATGCGTCTATGTATGTCTGTGTGTGTCTCCATGTGGATATAACATCCATGTTTTCTTTCCTCTCTATTTTTTATGTAACATAGCATTGAGTTGATATCAGTACTTAAGTTTTTAATCTATATTTGCATATTTAAATTGTAAATGTTCCAAAAGGGACTTTACTATTTAGTCTTGTAGAATAGTTAGTGTGTTTAAGGTTATAGGATAGTTTTATCATGTTAGGTAAAATTATGACACCATTGTCTTTTGTTTGTTTTAAGACAAGTCCTCATAGATACCTAGTTTGTTTCATTTAAGACAGGACCGGTAGCTACGTAGCTCAGGATAACCTTGAGCTTCTGATCTGCTTACTGAACACCCCAACTTTAAGGATTACACCTGTGTACTACCACAGCCAACTTATGTGAGGCTGGGACCCAGAGCTTCATACATGCTGGGCAAGCCACCCTACCATGCTACATTTCAACCACTTTTATTGTCTTTATTTGAATAAAGTATAACATAAGAAGTGGTTGGGGGTCAAAGGGGAAAACATGTGATGGTTGGTCTCCATTATCAACTTAATGGGATCTAGAATGACCTAAAAAATATACTTCTGATTATGTTTGTGAGAATGTTTCCAGAGATTAGCTGAACATCCATCCACAGATTGGGTGGCACCTTCTAACTGTCAGCCCGTATATCGAGAAGGTCATGGAAAACCCAGTGTTTGCCTGCTCACCTTCACGTCTTCCTGAGTGCACCTATCATCACCTTTGCCACGCTCCACCAAAATTACACTCAAGGTTCTTCAGCCTTCCAACATGGTCTCAATATGAAGGATCAAAAACTCGTGTGGGGGGCAAGGGAAGGGAGGGAGGAGAGTCCTGGGTCCTGTGTCTTCAGTGCTGAGACATCCATCTCCATGGAAGGAGTAGCCAGTGACTTCTTTGCCTCTAAAGCAATGGTTCTCAACCTTCCTCACGCTGAAACCCTTTAAGACATATCCTTGTGCTGTGGTGGCCCCAAACATAAAATTATTTTCACTGCTACTTCATAGCTGTAATTTTGCTACTGTTGTGAATCATAATGTAAATAATTTTGGAGATAGAGGTTTGTCAAAGGGGTTATAGTTCACAGGTTGAGAACCATTGCTCTAAAAGATATTAATGGTTGCTTTTTTTAATACCCAGAACCTATCAAACAAACCCATATAAATTTCTCTCTCTCTCTCTCTCTCTGTTTCTCTCTGTGTGTTTCTCTCTCTGTTCCTCTCTCTCTCTCTCTCTCTCTCTCTCTCTCTCTGTGTGTGTGTGTGTGTGTGTGTGTGTGTGTGTGTATTGGTTTGAATATGCTTGACCCAGGGAGTGACACTATTAGTAGGTGTGGCCTTGTTGGAAGAAGTGTGTCACTGTAGGAGTAGCCTTTGAGACCCTTCTCCTAGTTGCCTACAAGCCAGTCTTCTGTTTGCCTTTGGAACAAGATGTAGAACTCTCAGCTCCTCCAACACCATGTCTTCCTGGACACTGCCATGCTTCCCACCATGATAATAATAGACAGAACCTCAGAACCAATAATCCAGCCCTAATTAAATGTTTTCCTTTATATGAGTTGCCTTGGTCATGGTGTCTCTTTACAGCAAGGGAAACACTAAGTAGTGCGTGTGTACATTTTTTTCTTCCTGTTCTTCTAGAGAACCATATCCAAAATATTGTATAAGTAAGTGCAAGTTTTATAGAAAAGCCTTTGTACAGTCTGGTTCTGCTCAGATCCATGAACAGACCCAGACTGGAAAGAAACTCTATAGATGTAAATAATGTACGGAACTCTTTGTTCATTTTTACTCTGTACAAGTTCATCAGCTAATGAGGTTACACGACCTTGTCTTCAAAACCTTTAAGTTCAAAGTGCTCCTCATAAACACAAGCCTCTTCCCCCAGCGACTCTATGGTATCCTATTATCAGGGCCTTTGAGAGACAGTCACAGTCACAAACACATTCAATTACACATGAAAAACATGTGCCCTTTAACTGATTTAAATTCTCTTGAACTTGGATGACTTTAAGACAGGATGTATGACCCAGCCTTGCAATCCAGGACTCTTTGTACTCATGCACAATTAATATTTTTAAAATATCCTCTTTGAATTCATCTGTTCACTGTGACATAAGGACAGTAATTTGTCTCTACTAAGAAGCAGAGGCTCAGCTCAAATCTCAGCTCCTCTTTCACCTCCTACTGAGCTGGTCCTGTTTATTTTTAGTAATTTTCTGGGCCTCTCACTGAAGAATGTCAACCTTGTCCTGAGCTCTGACATCGGCGTGGGATTCAAAGAACATGGGTCTCAACAATAAACATGTCACTAGAACTTGGATTCATCCGGGATTTTTTGGTTATTTCCCGAACATCACTGAGTGCCTTTTCTTGCTTACTCAGTAAAAGTACAAGTATCGGAAAAAGAACAATGGCAGTACAGAGAAAAATCCAGGCCACTGATTCAACAGCCTGTTGTTTCTGTCTTGTGTATCTCTGTGGTTGGATGAGAAGAAAGGGTATACACTGCTTTAAAAAGATTTTTTTTTAGTGGCAGCTTATGATCAGGACTGTTCTGCTTTGTAATTTAATATCTGTTTCTAACTCTGAAACCAGTTTGTTGCAGTGAGGAGCTACCTGAAGAAGTATGGAAGTGTCAAGAGTTAGCCGGGGAAAACAGAAGCATTTATTAAAACTTTTGTTTAAATGTCTGAAACCTGGAGCCATTATCAGCCGCTTTTGTTTCAGGGAACTGCTGATTCCACGCGTAAAAGTACCTTTTAAGCAAACGCGCTGAGCTCCCGCTCAACGCAGTTGAATAGAACCAGGAAAAGTGGCAAGAGAACAGCCAATCAGGCCACTCTGAGTGTAGACGTGATTCGTCGGTTCGGGCGCCGTGGGCGGGTCCTGGAGCTCTGCGGAAGCCCCGGGGCGCTGCTCTTCCCAAGGCTCCTCCACCATAGGCGCGATCCCAGCTTCTGGCGGGCAAGCGCCCCACAGCATCCCACTCGGCAGATTCACCCTCCGGAGCCTCGCGTCTCCACAGCGGGATACGCGCAGAAAAGGAGGCGACATCGGGCCTCTTTGGAGGAAGACACAGGTCCTGCCCCCTTTTATCCTCCCCTGTCCCCAATCCCATTGCCCTGGAGACCTGCCTAACACCGGAAGGTCAGGGAGGCACCGTTTGCCACCACTCCCAGACCCAGCCAAGCTCTCTGCGGCTTCCAGCCTCCTCCCCCTCCCTTCGCGGCCCTGGGCACTATGCACCCCAGGTTTCTGGGTGCAACCTTTTGACATTGCCATCTACAAAGTTCACTCTGAAGAACAAAATCGCATGAAGAAAATTAACATTTTTCAGTTGTGCGTTTGGCCTGTATTCATAGCTGCCCTCAGCTGCAGGTTGAACTGGTCTGAGCAGTTAATGATTCAAACTCTTGACCAAGTAATTTTTTTTGATAAAAGATCTGTATTGGAGATCGCCCCTATTGGAGAACTATATCTATTTATCCCCAGATCTTTGACATCTTTCCCATGTTTATATTTTTTGAGGCAACGACATGCTTCCAGCACATTTTGTGATTCATCGTGATTTATCATTTATGTCTTTCTTTGCCTCACTTTCTACTGCCAGTGTCTTCCACATTCTCATCTGCTAGCGTTGTTTCTGTTTGTTCTTGTTGTTGATGTTGGTTTGGTTTTGTTTTGTTTTGTTTTTAGTTTTTTGGTTTTTTTTTTTGTTTTTTTTGGTTTTTTTTTTTTGGTTTACTGTAACTTTAGTAGTAGTACATTTGACACCAAAGCATGAGCAGGTGGTCACACACACACCACACACACACACACACACACACACACACACACACACACCACACACACACACACACCACACACACATACACCACACACCACCTTACATGAAGACATTAACACCTCTACTACTCAGCTGAACCTCAGCATTTACATTTAACTCGCATGCGTTTAGCAAGTATTGAGACACTGTTCTTGGCATCAAGAATACACTGAGCAAAACTGAAAATATCTCTGTATTAAATGTACCAGGGCATTAGGATATTGTGAGAAAGAGAAAATATGAGCAGTAAATTTCTAGTGTGAGAAGAGAACAACACTCATGGTAAGTGATGTCAGCAGTGAGATCATGGAAACAGTCCCAGTTAGAAGAGCACGATCCCAAATAGGGTAAAATGAACAGACACGGGTCCAAGTATTGAATAGCACTAAGGAGTATTTGGCTGTAACGGGTGCAGCTGGAAAAGTAACAAGACTAAGGATTTGAATCAGCAGTAGAGCATCTGCCTGGCATGCTTGAGAGTCTTGGTAAATCCCCAGCATGTCAGAAAAGTGGAGGGGGTGAGGGAGTGAAAGAGTGCTTACCACAGGATCCCCCGCTGGAGCTTACATAGGCCTTTGAGTTCGGTATTAGTTTTGACAATCTTAGGATTCTGGATCTCATAGCTTGGTGGAGATGGTGGAAGCAGAGACAGAAAGCAGGGAAGACAGTGAGAAGGACACCTGCGGGTGGCCTGGATCTCAGTCCTACAGGTTTGATGCTCTGGCTCCTACAAAATGCCTTCTGTGCGACTCAACACAGTGATTTCTTTCTCTCCACCTTTGAAATTGTCCTGTACCCTGAAGCTGGAAAAGATGAGTGATTTTTTTTTCCCAAAGTAGAATAGTGGAAACCTGGGCCAAACTCCTGTAAAATGAGAACAGTAATGGTTTCTATCCTGGGTTATGAAATACCAGTTATCCGTGTAAAGTATACAGAGCCATGCCTGCTACTCGAGAGTGTTTTCTATTATTTTGCCTTATATTTTAAATCTATCACTATATATTTATTACTATAAAAAAAATTCGGATTTAGAAACTATTCCCTAACCCCGATGTGCTTGCCAGGCACAGAGTCAGTAGTTAGTTGCCTGGTAAGCACTATTTAGGACCTAAAGATACAGTAGTATTTAAAGCCAGTGTAAATCGTCCCTTTACATAACCTATATAGTAACACACACAAGATGAGTTAATAAATATTGCCAAGTATGCCAAGAACCCTAAGCCACTGATTATTCAAGCTCCGTACCCCCATGGCCTGAACACATCAGTATATTATTAAGTGATCCTGGCTTTAGTCTTCCAAGGGACATGATTTCCCCTCTGCTTCTAACATGCATCCGTGTATGGTGAGGAGCACATCCTGGTGTGTTGGTGATCAGTAGCGGTGTGACCCAGGAGAGGCAGATGCTGATTTTCAGAACACAGGGAAGAACAGCTGTTACACTTCCATCTTACACTTCAGTGTGCAACATAAGGACAAGTGCACAGGTAGGCAGGGAGCTGCCAGCGTTTGTGGCTTTGCACCTTGAAGGATATAAGTGTGTACAAAGGCATCAGAGAGGAAGGCTGACACTATTTCGTGGCTTTTTTCCCTGAATGTTGGGACATCACATTTTATAGTAACTTGCCTGCACCCAGAGAGACTATGTGGATTTCTCTGGCATGATTAGAGGATGGACAATGGGATCAGACAAGCCAAGAGGAGAACTGAACACCTAAATAAAAAGGAATTCTCCAAGTCCACTTTCTTAACCATCTCTATTTGCGCCTTCTGTGGCTGTGGTGTGTGCGGCGCTGCCCAGTAATAGCTTTAGTTGAGGCCAATGCTTATTATACACAACCAATAAAGGTGCTACAATACATGTATTTTTAAATCGTGGATTATAATTTTGGGAGGGAACTTACAGTCATTACTTTTCTCTTCTTTTTTTCTCTTATTCTTGGTAGCCTTCACTCATGCTCTGAGACAACTGTCACTTGGAACCATGGGTCCTGCAGTGTTGGTGGAAGCCATTGTGGAAGAACTATCTGTTCAGCTCTATCTGTATGACCTTTCTCAGGGAGCCTGTGAGCATCAACTGTGGCCACACCTTCTGCCATAGCTGTCTCTCTGGACTCTGGAAGCTCCCAGGAGGATCCCAGAACTTAAACTATGCTTGTCCCCTTTGCCGAGCTCCCATGCAGCCAAGAAAACTCCGTCCCAGGTGGCAGCTGGCCAGTGTTGTGGATAAGGTCTGTCTGCTAGGCTTCCGTATGGACATGGGCTAAAGACTGATGTGTGTGATCTCCACAAGCAACAGCTAACCATGTTCTGCAAGGAGAATGATGTGGTAACCTGCGAGGCCTGTAACCAGTTCCTGGAGCATGAAGCCCACAGTGTTGTACCCATAAAGGATGCTGCCTGGGAGTATAAGGTAGACAATAGAAGCTGGCCAGACCAGCCTTTCCTCTGCCTCTCATCTGGCCTTCTCTATATTACATGCCTGTCTTTAAAAACTGATCCCTGGTCCCTGGTAGCTACCGATCCTTACATGTAATCTTCTGAGCTTTATCTTTTCCTTCATTCATGACTGTCTTTGATTTTCTTCTCTCCCATTTCCTCTGCATCTCATCTTGAGTCTTACCACAGGAATACCTAACCAGAGGATTAGTTTGGTGTTGAGAACCTGGATCAAACCCTTGGTTTCAGTTGGAGTTCTAGGTGACTTGAATGAGATTACATATGATGACTATTATTTATTAGTCAAGAACCTGCAAGCTTGCTTTACTAGGACCATGTATAATTAATTGGCATTAGCTGAATCATTTTAACCTTTTCATTTCATAAACACAACTCAGGCCTAGTAATTTTCAGATCATGATAATATTATTTTAGAGCACAAAGGGACCATAGATGAGTCACTTAAGATTGGTTGGCCGATTGCCAGCCATGCGTATGTACTAAGCATATGTTAATACTCACAGTATCCATATTATCAGGTCTTTTCTGACTTTCAGTTCCATTAGTTAAAGAGAGATGTCTTAGTTAGGGTTTCCCTTGCTGTGAAGAGACACCATGACCATGATCAGAGCAAGCCTTATAAAGGAAAACATTTAATTGGGGCTGGCTTACAGTTCAGAGGTTTAGTTGTCATCATGGCAGGCAGCATGGCAGCATATAGGCAGATATCATACTGAAAAGGAGCTGAGAGTTCTACATCTGGATTGGAGGGCAGCAGGAAGAGAGAGTGACACGACCTGACTTGAGATTCTAAAACTTCAAAGTTTGCCCCCCAGTAACACACTTCCTTCAATAAGGCCACACCTACTCTAAGACACACCTTCTAATAATGCCACTCCCTATGAGCCTATTGGGGCCATTTTCATTCAAACCACCACAAGAAAAGTAAGGATGGAATTGGGAGCTTGTTCTTTGCCTGGGGCTCTCTCTTTCCCACACTTTGTACTGCTTATTTGTCTTAACCTGTGATCAGCTGCCAGATGCCACCTTGCTCTTTTCCCAGATTAAAACATAAAAATATATGGTGACTCCTCGGAATCAGCATTCTTCTCTATAGGACAAATAACTAAAACATTAAAAGTATGTATACTTTGCTCTGTTTTGAGAGTTTTAGAACAAGGAGATATTTAGCATTCTGACATACAGGCTAAGAGCTTGGTTAATTCCCAGCCCTGTCAGTTACTAGCTCAGTGACTGGATAGATCACTTCCTGGGCCTCAGTTTTCTTGTCTATAAAATAATAACAGCAACCTCCAGGGACTGTATTTATGTCAGTTACTATCCGTGTTGCTGTTATCAAGTACCTGACAAGAAGCCACATAAGGGAGGAGAGGTTTATTCAGAAGAATTCGGGTTATCATGGTGGGGAAGTCATAGTGACAGGAGCAGTAGCAACTGTTCGTGAGATATGTGTAGCTGGGAAGCATGAACAGGAATGGAGACCAGGCCATAAAACCTCAAGGCCTGCCCCAGAGTCATCTACTTTCTCCATCCAAACTCCTCCTCCTAAAGGTTGCTACAACCTTCCCAAAGACATCAGTCACTAGCTAAGGATCAGATCCAGGTCTTCAAATGCATGAACCTGTGGAAGACTTTGTTGCCTCTCAAACCCCAGCAGTGTTAGACCATGTGTGATACTTGTCTGGTACTTGATAATTCTTCAACAAAACAAGTGACTGTTGTCAGAATGAAAGGTAATAACTGAATACTTTTGGCTTTCCAGTAAGAATATTTTTGAATTACTTTCCTAGGATAGCCTCTTACATTTATTGTATATCTGAACTACCCAAGGAGCTTGCTAAATTCCAGTTCTCATTTGATATGTCTAGGATAAGGCTCAAGCTTCTGCCATGCTGATGTTCCTAGCTTTGGACCACACTGTCAACAGCAAGGTTCTGGGAAATAATAGGGAACAGGATTAATGAGAGGAGAAATAGTCCTGGCTAAGAAAGTCCAAAGTCTTCTGTTCCCAGAAAGTCTGACTATAGATCTTTATAGACACTTGGGAACTATGGGAGTTAAGGTGTCTCAGCCCAGAAAGCCTCCCTGCATGTCACATGAGCAGAGTCTGTGCCTTCTGTGGCAGTCCTTTTTCTTTTATCATTTATTCCAGCCTGCTGCCTGAGGAACATTGGGAAGCCTCTGTCAGCCTACAGTGCCTACAGTGACCTCCTGATGGGGCACGCTCATAATCTTTCCATTTCTTGCAGTGGAAACTCCAGCAGGCTCTGGAACATCTGAGGAAAGAACAGGAAGAAGCCTGGAAGCTGGAAGTCAGTGAGAAGGAACAAGCTGCCATCTGGAAGGCAGGTTGCACTTGAGAAGGGGACTCATGTCATCCCTCTCTACTAGAGCTGACAATGGAGGCTTCCTCATATCTGTGAGGCAGAATGAGGGCCTTCAGCTTCCTCTTTACCTAAGGCCACATAACTTCTTAGGTCACGCTTACAGGTTTTGAGGTAGTAGTAGCCTCCAATCTCATATCTTCATGTATGAGGAAGGAATGGTTTTTCTCACATATGAGCTCATAGGAGTATTCCTTGTAGAGTGGTGGTCAGACAGTTTCTGTTTCACTTTTCATAGCTGCTAAGACTTTGGTTACCTAAATATTAGGAAACCCTCTCAGAAATATATTTGAAACCAATATACATAAAACTCTTGGAACTTTTGGTCACTGTGATCTAAAGCAGTACAATAAGCACACACACACACACACACACACACACACACGCGCGCGCGCGCGCGCGCGCCCCAAGAAGAAAAACTATTCAGCAGTGTAGTTAACAACCATCTGTGTAACCATCTGACTGTTTAAAAATGGGAGCTAGTCCCCATTATACCAAGATAATATCTTGTACCAGGATGGGTGCATGCCTAGAAATAAGCCTTGGGAGGCAAAGGCAGAGAAGTGCTACAGTTTCAAGTCCAGCCTGGTCTACATAGTGAATAACAGTCCAGGAGGGCTGTATACTGGAGCCCTGTCTCAAGAAAAAAGAAAGAGGATACCCTACATCCTATTGCGGTTGATCAGAGTAGTACAGATTAAAGGTCACTCATCCAGAAATATGAACTGCAAAGTGCTCCCAAATCCAAAAGTGTCTTATAACCAACATGCTACCAAAGTAGAAGGACGCTTCACTGAATGATAGGTTATACTCAGAATGCAAGCGCACTAAAATTATTTTATAAAGTTACTCTCAGGTTGTATATACAAGATTCATGTGAATCATAGATGAATTTTATATTCAGAGTTGGATCTCATTGCCAAAGTATCTCCTTATATTCATTTAATCTAAAATCCAGAAGAATTCCAAGTCTGAGATACTCTGGTCCCAGTCATTATTTGTAAGTAAAATAGGCTACCCATGAAAGGATCGAAAACAATGCCCTAGGGCTGTGGGAAGTCAGGAACATAGACAAATTAGATCCTTTGTCTTTGCCACCATAGCCCAGTCGATGGTTATACCAAAGCATTTCCACAGTGTGTGTTGTTTGCACATGTCAGTGTCCTCCACTCCACATGACCCTTACCCTAAAAAGACCAATGCTACTTCCAATCTCGACTCCAGACACAGATGGAAACCTGAAAGCAGAGCATCCTATGGGAGTTTGAAAAATGTCAGCAATTATCAAAGGGAAAGGAGCTGCTGTGTCAGCAGGCAGACGAAGAGGCACCTGCAGTTCACGATAGCCTCGAGCAGGAGAAGGGAAAGGCAGCAAACAAACTGGAGCTGAGGCGTGAGAAGATCATGCAGCAGAGCCAGGTCTTGTGGAGGATGATTGTGGAGCTAGAAGAGAGATCCCAGAGACCTGTGCACTGGATGCCGCAGGTGAGTAACAGCCTTTCGTGGGACCCCTGAGTGAGAACTGGAGATAGACAGGAACTCCAGGGGAAAGTATTAGCTAGTTCTTCAAGGGCCCTATCATCATACTGTCTGCCAGCTGAGGACCTTGTCTGCCTCCAGCTGACACCTGCTGTTCTCATCCTGATTGGGTAGAAGACCTGACCCTAAATATTCTCATCGGCCAGATCATCTACCCAGCCAGAGGTAGGAGGACTCCAGGTACTTATTCTGATAGCATGACAGCATTCCAGTCCCTTCTATCCTGCCCATCTTGAGATGGAGTCTGAAGGTGGTCAATGTAGCCAGGTCTGCTCTGCTGTCCTCCCATAAGCTTCTGCCCAGCTCTAAAGTCTGTGTATCCCTTTGAGAAAGCCCCTTTCAGAGTTTACATCTGTCTAGTGTCTCTAAGGCACTGCACACTCATGAGCTGCATTGTATTTCTCCTAGGGTATTCAGGAAGAATACTTAACAGGTATGTTCCCATTCTCAGAGCCTCTGTGAAGCCCTACAGGAGATTTAGAGGCCTGGCCAGAGCCAAGGATAGAGAAGGAATGTAGACTGAGTTCCTACAGAAGGCAGATGCTCGCTCACCATCTTTTGTTATATTGGCTAAAAAAGATTTTCTGACCTCTCATTTTTTGCATTTAATTCAATTCATTTCAAACATTTCCAATAAGAATTTTCAATAAAGCTGAAGTATGTTATTTCATGTAAATGGTCCAAAAATTTGGCACATGAGGCTTCCAGCTCAGACCCTTTTCTCCTCTGTGTCACTTCTCCTCTGTCCCAATATTTAGCATTCTCAAGAGGAAACTCTAACTATTCTTACCTCCCTGTCACAAAGAATTTGAAACTCAACAAGCCAGCTATGCCACGTCTGCTTTGCTGGACAGGGGAATCTAAGTGACTGACTCTGGCCAAGCCCCTCCTCGCCAGACTAAAGGAAGGAGGCTCCAGGAGCAGAGCTAAGAGTCGTGGACCCAAAACACACCCTCTTCTGCAGAATCGAGTCTTGGAGACTACAGCAGCTAGAACCAATCTCCTTGGAGCTGAAGACAGACTGCCGTGTGCTAGGACTAAGAGACCCAGAAGACGTTTGCAAGTATTAGACACTTGGGGACTGTGATGGGCAGTGGGAGGGACTCCACCCACAGAGGTAAAATGGCTCAATGTAGTCTGGGTGCTTCATCTAGCCCCACCCCACCCATTGCTGAAAACATGTCTGCATCATGCTTGGCATCAGTGTTACCACTAAGATCTTGTCCCCTAGTGGATGTGCACCTAGATCCAGACACAGCTTACTCCCGCCTTGTCGTTTCCAATGACAGAAAAAGTGTGCACTATGGACTCACCCAGCAGAACCTGCCTGACAATCCTGAGAGATTTTACCGCTATAACATTGTCTTGGGCAGCCAATGCATCTCCTCCGGGTGGCACTACTGGGAGGTAGAGGTTGGAAACAGATCTGAATGGGGAGTATATTTGGAAAATGTAGATCGGAAGGAGGTAGTTTACTTATCCCCTCAATGTGGCTTCTGGGTGATAAAGCTGAGGAAAGGAACAGAGTACCGAGCAGGCACAGATGAACATCAGCCCCTGCCTTTGTCAGTTCCTCCACACCGGGTAGGAATCTTCCTAGACTGTGAGGCCCATGGCATCTCCTTCTACAATGTGACTGATGGTGGCTCCCACATTTCACTTTCCCCTGCTATCCCTTCCCAGGCTGTCTCCTGCCCTATTTCAGTCCTTGCTACAGCATTGGCACTAACAACACCATGCCACCCACCATTTGTACCCTGGATGGAGAGGGCTAGGAGAGCCATCCTAACCTAATGTTGGAATTTGGCCTGGTACACATCGCTGTTGGAGGGTGCTTCCACTGATAAGCATATCCCTGAACCCAGCTTAAAACCCAAGGGCCCCTCTATCTGACCTCATGGTGTTTTGCTATTAGAACAAACTGTTAGTGCTTCTCACAAAAAAACAGTCCCAGTCAGATAAACATGTGATCCATGATGGAAACATGACAGGGATGATAGACTTTGTCCATTCTGGAGATCGCAGCCCTCCTCCCTGCTTCCATAATTATTAAGTGGATGCCGGTGATTAAATAAATGCAGACTCCAGAAAAGCTTTTAAATAAGGTTTTCCAATGAGACGAAGTAATAATGTACATGTCCAGAGCTGATTGTCATGGTGAAACCAGGTAGAGGGTACTTACCGTGAGGCTTGCTGCTACCAAACAAACCCTAACCTCCAGGCTAGAGAAACACAGTCTGTGCTTTTCCAGCACAGAATGCAGGACTCACCTAGGTTACTCCCCATATCTCCTTCCTGAGCATGAGGGTGGGTCTGCAACCTGGGCCTGTCGTTTCTCTAAGGGGCAGGATCAGAAACCTTAGGGGCCTTAGTTTTTATTTTTGCTGTATGTATAAAGAAATTGAAACAGATTTGCTTCCTACAGAACTCTGGGAAGTAAGATTTTCAAGATTGTAAAATAATTTTCACATTAAAATGAAACAAAGTTGACAAACTCAATTCACAGATCACAAGTCTGCATGTCATTCATTAGATTTGGGTCTAAAACGTGTTTGAGAGGATTTGAATGTCTTCTTTGGAAAGGTGCCTCTAATCTGGCTTAAAATAACATTCTCCTACCTCATGGGTTTATTGTAAAGATCAAAATTCCATCCAATACTTTTGTTCTCTGTAGAGAGGGGAGGGCAAAAAATAGATTATTGTTGTGGCAACTATCATGCTTTGCCACGAGCAGACAAAACCTGCATAGTAGCACCTTTGTTCCTTAGGGTGCTTCCCAGCAGTCCAGGGCCCTTTAAACTTAAAGGTACCCATGCCACATTTCACGAGGGCATACTGACACTGGGCCCCAGAGGTAGATTGTATATCTGATTGCATGTATTTGTCCCTGAGTTAGAGTGAAGACTGTGAACTCAAAACAGAAACTAAGATAACAAGGAAGAAGTAGAGTCACCAGGAAAGGAGGGAGGGAGGGAAGGAGGGAGGCAGCCAGGCAGCCAGGCAGCCAGGCAGCCAGGCAGCCAGGCCCATCTAGCAGCTAGTTAGGGTTAAATTGAGATCTTCTGATGGTACTAGGAGAATTTACATGGGTCTTGTAACTGCATGAAATTCTCCTTGAAGATGCAGGAGAGCAAAATGTGCGACGAAAATCGTACTAAATAGAACAATTTACGAGTCATACAATAATGAAAGGAAATTAAGATTATATATTGAACTGTTTCTTTAGAGTGGTGGTGATGTCAGAGAAAATTGCACAAAAAATGGCCCACAAGTGACAAAACTGTGATGTGGGAGAATTGTTGGCTCTACCCATGGGAAAGGACCAGTTAATATGCTGCCTCCATGTTCCCAAGTCTCTATTCTACTGCACATACAAGTTAAATGAAATTATTAAGCATATCAGAATATCAGTCATCTCATTCATAGCATTCTCAGTAAAAATTGAAGTTTTTTGCAAGCAGTCTTCACAGCTTCATCCTGCACTCTCCACAGACAAGTGAAACAGTCTCATCCCATACGTCTCTAAAACATCTGTGGGCTGGTCTAGGAAACTAAACGTATGGAGAGTTTTATGTTCATGAACCATGTCTGAAGAAGCAAGTCAGCAGCACCCATATTCGCTCCTGGATTTGCTTGGTCCTAATACCATAAATGATGGGGTTCAAAGTCGGTGGGATGATCAGGTACAAGTCAGCTAGCAGAACTTGGATGTGCAGGGGAACTGCATCCTGCCATAACCAGGCTATATATATGGATGAGATCCCAGGGAGATAGAAAAGACACATAACTCCCACATGAGAGCCACACGTGCTTAACGCTTTCAGCTGAGCGTTCTTTGAGGACAGATTAAATACTGCCCTAAGAATCAAAATATAGGAGACAGCAATGAAGGCCATGTCAGAGCCCACAATAATAGAAGAACAAACCAAGCTATACAGACTGCTGGGCATGGGGTCTGCACATACTAAATTGGCTACAGCCATGTGTTCACAGTAAGAATGAAAAACTACCTTTGAGCCACAGAATGGCAAATGACTCAACATCCAACTCAGAGGAGTCATGGAAATCACAGCTCTGAGGACAATAGTCACACACAATCCTAGCATCAATCTAGCTGTGAGAATTCTCCTATAGTGTAGGGGCTTGCAGATAGCCACGTAGCGATCAAAAGCCATGGCCAGTAGCAGTCCTGTCTCCACAGCAGTGGCCGCATGGACAAAGTACATCTGAGTGAAACAGGCATTAAAGCCAATGGAGCTGTCTCCTGAACTGAAGATGCTCACCATCTTAGGTACCACAGAAGAAGCCATAACAACATCCACAGCAGCCAGAACACATAGGAAGAAGTACATGGGCTCTCGTAGAGTGGAATCCATGCAGATCACAATAATAATAAGGGTGTTTCCTAAGAGGGCTATGCTGTACATGGCACTCAGTGAGATGGCCAGCCAAAGATAGGAAGACTGTAAACCTGGAACACCCATGAGGAAGAAGGTGGCAGGGGTCTCCGCTGTGTAGTTGTAGGATGGGCTTGACATCATAGGTGAGGTGCTCTTTCTGTCGCAATGCAAAGCCATGAGAGAAGAGAGTGGAATACCATCAGATGTGTTCCTGAGTGTCATGGTAGTGTTTTCAGAATCAGAAAACACAAATTACGCCATCTCGCTCTACTTCCGGTGCTCATCAAGGTTCTCTGTGTTAACAGAGTCTACACATTACTCAGAATCATCTGCTGACTTTCCTCCTTTGGGAAGTCTTCTCACATTGCATGAAGAGGTGAAATTAGGAACCTTTTTGAGTTTTGTATTAAATCTCAGGACCTAAAAAAATATATGGCCTGACAATCCTAATGCTCTACCTAGGTCTGTCTTGTTCAGATGGTATCGTTGTTGGGGGATGTTGGTTAATCTTCAGAGGAAATATAATTTCTTAGAATATAAAACAAAGCTCTGTGTGCTTCTTTTGCTCTGCCACAGATGCGGTGCTGGCCTGACATCACCATGAATCAATAAAACAAAGGAGCTAATTATATTGCTACTAGGATCACATTCCCACAACTTAAAACATTATGTATCACTTACTATCTGTTTTTGCCTTGATCAGATTATAGAAACTTTTCATGCCTTGATTTGATCACTGCTGTTTTAAAATTTTAAATGGAAGACTGTATAGTACTTAGTTTTCAAAAAGTAGAGCAAAATTTAAAATGAGCCTGGTTTTCTCTGCTTAACCTTTTAACTCTAAAGCGTACACAAGTGGGGAAGTGGAACAGACTAAAATTAAAAAAAACTAAATCCACCAGGTGGTGTTAGCACTCATCTTTAATCCTGGTACTCAGGAAGCAGAGGCAGGTAAATCTCTTGAGATTGAGATTGAGGCCACCCTGGTCTATGAAGCAAGTCCCAGGACAGCCAGAGCTACACAGAGAAACACTGTCTTAAAAGACAAAAGAAAGAAAGAGAGAAAGAAAGAAAGAAAGAAAGAAAGAAAGAAAACATAAATCCACCAACATAACAACCATTCTGTTCAGGTTTTCAGTTGTCCTGCCATGATTAGCCCCTGGGGTTTCTCTTATTGGCATAAATGCCTAAATGGTTCAAAATGCAATTAAGCACTCACATTCTGTCCTTTTAGAGACTGATTCCAAAACTCAGACTGTTGTCTGTTCGTTTAATATTTTTATACTATTATCAATTCTGCAGAAGAAAACTTTCTTACACTTTCATACAACTTTATCTCTAACTATAAAGCCTAAGAGTGTGGCTCTGATGTCATATAAAGTACTGATACCAAAATGGAGTTGGAGTAGAGATAGGAATGGGTGTGGAAAGGAATGGGTGTGGAAAGCATACTTTGTATAGACTACATTCCTGCCTCAGCACATTTTCTGACTGCTTCCAGATTATTTGACTCAAGTAACTGCAAACTTGACCAGTAATAAAAGAGATCAAAGTCCTTCTGGCCTCTTTCCTTAAGCCCACAGCTCTTGAGGCTTAAGAGCTCTTGCAGCTCCTGAGGCCTTAGCCTGGGGTTGCCATATCACTGACAAGATGAGTGTTGACTTAACAATAGTCAGAACTTTTTTGCCAAGCCTCAAGACTAGTTTGAGTAGCCGTGAAGTTCCACAACCCCCTCATTAACAGGGTTTGCAGCCTAGGTTGCTGGATCCTTACCCTTGGTTCCTGCCTCTACTTACCTCACTTTTAATTCTCTTCCCCATATGCTAGAAAAGACATTTTCTATGATACCCCAACATAAGACAAATATTTACCTGGTTCTCCAGCCTCATTACATGGAGTCCATTTGCCCTCTAATTGGCTCCTGGAGAGCTGACTAATACCACACTAGGACAGAATCTTCAAGAGTTTTCTGAAAAGCCAGATTTCTGAGACTTGATGTTCACATATGGTCTTTTGGGGGCAGGAACATTAAACAAAAACCTTAAGAATAATAAATATATAGTGAGACTGGTTGAACTAAATAACAAATTCTGTGTCAATAAAATCTGTGTTGTATATAATCACAGAGAGGCATCACTGAGAGGCGAGGGCAGCACTGAGAAGAACTTGAAAGTAGAACTGAGAAGATGAGTTAAAAATAAGCCTGGGTATCCCTAAGCCCGCAGTCTGTGTTTGGGATACTATGGATTTGGGGGTGAACATTGGTGTCGGTAGATTTGAAGTAAAGTGAAGGACTGAGAATTCCCACACCCATTCACCTCTGACCCAGAAGCTGCTCGAAGTGAGTGTCTGTCATCTGAGGGCATCCTGACTTTATGCCCTGCTCCATCTTCCTGTCCCCGGCCCGTGGAACCTCATGACTTGCCAGATGCTCACAGTGGTTTCGAGATAATGATTTTCTCTTTTATTTCATTTTATTCACTTTTCATCTTGATTAGCATTGCTAGAGATGTGTGTGTGCTTTTCATCTCTTTTAAATATTTAAATGTTTAAATATTTAAATTTTAATTTTTTCTTACAAACATTGATCGCGACTTCCATTACAGATCTGCTGTGACTCCGGTAGCGGTTTAAGCATCATTTCATGGATGCTTGTTTTTCAGTTAGCTCTTTGGGTCACTCAAAACACCTGCTATAAGATACATAAATCAAAGGTGCACACTTTCTAATGTCGACACATACAGCCACAACTGCTTCCTGCTTATTGGAGTGAATTCTTTTCAGAAAGCCCAGGCTCAAATCTCCCGAGACACCTTTCCATCCTTGCATCAGTTGTTTTCAACCTTGAAGATGCACCTGATGTCTGGAGTGTCCCATCACTGAAAAGTGGCCTAGGCAAATCATTTGAAATCAATAAATAAGTCATAGGATGTGAGATGATATTTTATTCCAAATAAAAGATGGAGCAATTTGAAATTAACTTGCTTTCCAGATAAAAACACTACTGCACACCTCATTGAATACAGCCTTGCTGCCCGTGATGACCTCATTTCCCTAAGTGCCTCCCCCTACACAGACACAATCTCTGCCCTATAGCATTGATTTTCCCCACAACAAGTCTTGAACCCTAATATATATATATATATATATATATATATATATATATATACCATTCCAGTATTGCAGTTACCTTTTCATTTCTCTGCCTTGAACACAAGTAATCTTATAGACCTAGTCCTTCTCCCATAGCTGCCATCTCTTGCATCATTTCCAGAGGGAGCTGTAGATATCCATAATGCCTCCAGAGCCGACCAGACCCTTTATACTTGTCTGCTTGAATAGAGAACTTGAATCTTCATTTCTGAGACGACCATAGCCTAAAAACTTCTTAAATCCAATCTCTGTTTCCTAATTCAGTTATCCACATAACAGATTTCCTCTTGCAACATCCATTTTCTGATTAGGTATGCCTACTATTTCATGTTCCTCACACCAAGTAATATGTAGACTCATATAGGACCTTCAAGAAAAGCAGTAACACCACAGGAACCACAGGAGAGCAGACACAATGGAGTTACTATAAGTGCTGTCCTTTTCAGATGCCTCCCACTGGGACACTCCCTTTGCCAGGAGATACTCTGTCATCCTGCCTTTTCCCTGGACACTGCGTGTCTTGGCCTCTGCCCAGCAGCCAAACACTGAGACTCCTCCAGAGACTGGATCTCTTTTGTACTCAATCCCTGGGGCATTCTAGACTGTGAGAGAAGTCAGGAGCCTGGAGAGTGAACAATGTTTGTGTACGCTAGCCCCCAGAGGATACCTAACATTAGACTAATGAGTGATACGGAGGACATCTAGGAAAAAATCAAATGATCCAAGTGTCATTTTTTTCCTTAGTACATTTATTTCTTTGATTGATTGATTGGTTGATTGATTGATTGATTGATTGATTGTGTATATGTATGTGGGCATGCCCATGCCATAGTCCCTGTGTGAGGGTCAGAGAACAACTTCCAGGAGTCAGTCCTCTCTTCCATCATGTCAGTCCTGGGGATTTAACTGAGGTTGTCAGGCATGGCAGCAAGTGCCTTTACCCACTGGGCCATCATACGAGCCCTAACTATGTGTTTAATTTTTTAATATTCCAGAACATCTAATGCAATCATGTATAACCTTCCAAAGGCTTGACCCTTTAATACACTTTCTCATGTGGTGGTGACCTCCCCGGCAGCGATATTATTTTTGTTACTATATTATAACTATAATTTTGCTACTAATATGAAGCATGATGTAATTATTTCATATTTCTTAGATGCCGAAGGACCATTCAATCCTTGAAAGGGGTCATGACTTACAGGTTGAGACCCACTGTTCTAGAGGTTGTTTTCCTAAGATTTCTACATTTGGTTATCACAGTCTGCCGAAGGAGCTGCCGTTATTATACCTACATTTCATCAATGAGCGTGAGATACAGAAAGTGCCCAAAGACACTAAGACCAAGAGAGAAGCTTTAGATTCAACGTCAGAACTCTTTTGCCTGGTTTCATACAGTCAGCACATCCATGAATGTGAGTGTCAGTCACTGGGGCTTGGAGACCCTTGTTTCCATTCTATGTGAATGTACCTGCAGTGGGATTGCTGCATCACAGGTGATCCTGCTTCTCATATTTCATAGATGTCCCACACTGTTACCACAGGAATTTTACTAGCACAGTCTCCAATAACCATGCAAAGTGGTCCAGTGTATCCACATTTTTGCCCAAAGTTGGTTCTTGCTTCTTTTTTTTTTTTCTTGGCTTGGCTTGGGTTTTTGTTACCGTACATATAGATCAAATATATTCTCTCACTGTCGTTTTAGATTTCACCTCTCTAATAACCAGTGACAAAAGCATTGTCACTTGTGTTAGTTAGCTGGTCATTTGCACATCACCTTTACAGGAATGTCTGCCTCCATTCGAGTATTTACTTTTTTGTTATTGATGTTGAATTATATGATTTCATCACTTACTAGGTAAATAGTTCTTATTGAATATATACTATATAATATATTTTTTAAATGTATCCAATATATACTTTGAATATATCTCCTTCTACCCTATAGGGTATCTTTGCATTCCATTTTATCTTTTGTTAAACAAACTTATTTCTGCCCTTTGTGGGTACATCTATCCAGTTTTCACTTTTGCTAGGCACTTTTGGGTATCATGTCTAAGAAATCTTTGCAATGTTAAATATTTCCTCTCATTTCATGATTTTCAATCTTCTTTACCTTTTATTTCCAATTACTTTTTGCATATCATGTAAGATAGGGTCTCATCTAATAGTTTTGTATTTGAATGTCCAGCTTTCCCAACACCATGCCCTGCATCCGATATATTAACCAAATATACCTCAGAGTTTGGGTCTGAGCTCTGTGTTCTGTTCCTCTGGTTATTTTTCCTTTTGTGTCAGTACTACTCTGATGGTTTTTGATTAAAAAACTAAGACTTAAAACTAAGGTCAATCAGAAGAGATGGAGGACATTTCGTGCTAATCAAGGGAACAGTTAGCCAACTTGCTATTGCAGTTTCTCCTAGCGCTTTGAGCTTTAATATCAGAGAATTATTCTAAGATTTTCAGTTTCATTAAGAATCAAATATATGTGTCTCTGCCCAATAAAACTGTGTGGCTCTCAGAAGGGAGATGGACCCAGAGCACGATTCTCTCCATCCCATGTTGGGTTTTGTTCCTTTGTTTTGCACCGTGGTTCAGATTTCTTTTTCCAAGTCATTCATTAGAAAGGGGCCAGCACTATTGACCCCAAATTCACATAAGATAAACTAAAATACATTTTAGGTGGAGGAGATGTCTGCTTAAGGAATAAACATGGGAATCAAAGAAAATGGAACCATCAGTGATCCAGAGAACAAGATCCAACAGTCTCTTCTACCACAACACGGGGGAGGATCAAATCCAAGAAAATTTTAGTGAGGAAAAGGGTAAAACAAACAGAAACTTTCATCAACAAAGGGACTGACATTACGTTGGAATAAAGACTTTTTTAAAATACAGAAACAAAACACCAAATATCACTCTCTGCCCAAACTTCAATCATGACATTCTAAGTAAATAAATTAGAAAATACAGTCACTTCAGTCAAACTCTCCAGAAAAGCTGAAGTGTTATGGAAGGACACGCTATGCCTGTTCATGTTCATAGGTCTCAAAGTCCTCTTTGCAGTAGCTGGAACACTCGAGGTTTGAGAAGCTTTTTCTGTTCATGAACCTTGAGTGCACTGGTGAAAGAAGCAATATGTCAGCAGGCTCCATATCCGCTCTCGGATGTGTCTGGTCCTGATACCATAAATGATAGGGTTTAAGGTGGGTGGGATGATCAGGTACAAGTCAGCTAACAGCACTTGGGTGTGCAGTGGAACGTTGTCCTGTCCTAGCCAGGCCACATAGATGGATGCCAACCCAGGGAGATAGTACAGTGCCATGACCCCAACATGAGAGCCGCATGTACTCAATGCCTTCCACTGGGCATTCTTTGAGGATACACCAAAAACTGTCTTGAGAATCAAAGTATAAGAGGCCGAAATGAAGGCCACATCTGAGCCCACAATGATGGAGGAAAAAATCAAACTGTAGAGACTGCTGGGCATGGGATCAGCACATGCTAACTTGGCCACAGCCATGTGTTCACAGTAGGAATGAGGAACTACATTGGAGGCGCAAAATGGCAAATGACTCAACATCCAACTCAAAGGAGTCATAAAAATAACAGCTCTAACGGTGATAGTCACACTAATTCCCAGCATCACATGAGGGGTGAGAATTTTCATATAATGTAAGGGCTTGCAGATGGCCACATAGCGATCAAAAGCCATGGCCAGTAGCAGTCCTGTCTCCACAGCAGTGGCCACATGGACAAAGTACATCTGAGTGAAACAGGCATTAAAGCCAATGGAGCTGTCTCCTGAACTGAAGATGCTCACCATCTTAGGTACCACAGAAGAAGCCATAACAACATCCACAGCAGCCAGAACACATAGGAAGAAGTACATGGGCTCTTGTAGAGTGGAATCCATGCAGATCACAATAATAATAAGGGTGTTTCCTAAGAGGGCTATGCTGTACATGGCACTCAGTGAGATGGCCAGCCAAAGATAGGAAGACTGAAACCCTGGGATGCCCAGGAGGTGGAAAGTGCCAGGGGATTCCATTGTGTGATTGTAGGATGGCCCCAGCATCACTGGTCAGATTGCTCTCCTGTTAACTTGTAAGATATTATAAGAGAGGTGGCATTCCTATAAAATAAATTATTGTGTGTAATGTTGACAAATTATTGAAGTATTTTCATCTTGGTGGTATTTTTCATGACCTAAAATTTTCAATTAACATTGGAAAAGTATCCTTCCATTATGTAAAGATTATGTGCTTTATTAATATCTATTCACATCTTAAAGATCAATTTTTTCTGCCAGGTAGTGTCCTCTCTGGTCCCCCTCTTCCATCTATTCCCATGCAGGTATTGAATGTTTATTTTTACTTCAAGCATACATGAAATCATGTTGATCCATAATGATTTCAAATTGATGATTCCAATAGTCTACCTATGGCTTATGGTATACACTCAAAAATGTGCCTTTAATTTATAATTGTGTGTGATCCTAGCCTGTGGAACAAAGCTAGGAGATACATTTCATGCATTTCTTATAGTCAGATATTTCTACATAATAAATAATCAGAAGAATTTGCCTTTTATTCTCATGATTGTTGAATTAGACAAATTTATTGAGAAGAAATGTCATATTATGTCTCTTTGGACTAGTACCTAGATAAATGATGAAAACACATTCCTGTCAGTCAGAAATGCATTATATGGAAAGTATAGGTTCAGGAAATAAGGCCATTAAAAATGACATAATCACTTTCCATATAACACAATGTTGTTGAAATATATATAATTTTCTAAATTTGAGGCTCAATTTCCTTGAAGTAGTTTTAATTACTACCCCAAGCAATTACATATTAACCCTTCAAACACACATAAAGATGAACCTCCCCATAGCTTTTCTGCTTTTTCTATATGGTTTGCCCCTTTTCAGGGTAAACTACCAAGGCACTCCATAGACCAAGGGAAAATTATCCTTGTGAAAGTAAAGCATGTTTTAAAGAAAACAGTATATGATCATGCCAAGATGAGAAAGAGTGTTATTAGTGAATTTCTACATTTGTAATATACAACAAATATCTATATAAAACAATTGATTTAAGTACTTAAATGAGATGATTCTTCATCTAATATAACAAACATCATTCAGTCCACTTGAGGTTCCCATCTAGGTCTTTCCAGTACTAACTCCTGGCAGTATATTTAACAGTATTAAAGTCAAGAAAACAACTATGGATACTTACCCACTCACCCCCCACCCCACCCCCCCAAAAAAGTATTATAGGTTCTCCTGGAGAGTTTTTGTAAAGAAAAGAAACTTACAACTCTGGGAGTCCAGGAGCTGAGCTCTAACATTGGCAGTGTTTGCCTTGTTCTGCATCTTCCTCATTTGGGTAGTGCCAGGTCACAGGATATGTAATGACTTTGCCAGATGTCCTAAAAACAAAGGATCAACACTACTGTCACATTACTATGCTGTAACCTTTTATTTACCTTCCCTTTAAGTTGCTCCGTTTCCATGATTTTACTTACATATGTAAATACTATAAAAGACCCACAGTATTCCAAGAACACATCACACAAGGTCCCCTTTGATTTGATTCAGACCTGGGAATGTTGGCAGATCTTCTAGAAAGCCTGGTTTTCTCCTAAAGCACAGGACAAAATCCCTTCTGTTGTCTCACATAAAATATATTATTAGAGTTCTGTGGTTAAGAGAGAGAAAAACAAAGTGGCTAGCCATAGTAGGTCAAAATCTAGATGTGTAGAGTGGGAAAGACCTCGTTAGTCATTTGCTAGCCAAATTGCCTTGATCAAATCATGTAAACCTTCCAGCCCTTAACCTTCAGGTTACTAGGATAGAAATTATCATCTATCCTCATATCAAAGAGGTCTTTTGAACTTAAATGAAAAGCTAGGCAAAGGGATCCTTATGCTAGTTTGAGCAATAGATGTTTAATAAAGTGTAGAAAGTAGGAAAAACATTGCTCATCCTGCTTAACCCAGTATGCCCACTACTCTAACATGCATACTTAAATGAGTATTCCTGAAGATTTCCTCTTGGCTCTCCAATGAGCTAACACTGCAGATGCCCCTATATTGAAAGATGTTTAGTGTTTAGCAGAGTGCTCAGTACACAGGTACTCAATAAAGTATAACTTTTTAAAGGACTGGTTGCATGGATTAAACCCATAAATTGTTCTAAATAACAAACTCAGATGGATAAGTATGATTCAGAGACTTCTTTTTAAAAAAAAATAAAATCCTGCATTCCATGAAAGTTTTCTCCTATCATCCTTTGATCTGCCACTGGAAAATCTCTCTCAGGGATACACAGAGCGAGGCTCTAATTTGTAATTTTCTCTGTTTTGTTTTGGGGACTGTTTGACTGTTTTCATTGTCACTTTAGTGGAAAGAGTACTTGTCTGTCTAAATAACAGCTCATTTCTGAGAACAAAGGCTAAGAACTGTTATTTGGCCCTGCTATTGTATAAAAATTCTTCTAAAGAAGAAAGGATGGTGTGGAAAGTGTGTGTGATAAGAACCTTCATGGCAGTTAAGTAGATACTTTCACTGTTTGTCCTCGTAAGCTCAACGGTGTTCCGCATCCAGAGGAAATGGACAGGCAGCTTATCCCAGAACTAGACTCAAGATTCCAAGTATGAACTACATTAAGTCCAATTAACTTCAAACCCCTTATCTAAAGATCACATTGCTAAATTCTCAGTCTAGTAGGTTATCACATCAGTTGCATGGCTTGTGTTCACTTAATAATAGACAAATATAACCTAGAAACTAGGTTTCTTGAGCTTCCAAGAATCTTCAAGAAAATTGAAGAGTTCTTATTTGACAAGCTCTGAGACTAGGCTGGGTAGCCACTAAATCCTGTGACTCTAATCAGTAAGGGGTTTCAAGGATAAGCTACTATATTCTTACTCAATTATCTCCTCTTTAATTTCTCTTCTGTGTGTCTGGTCCCTCCTGAGTAATTGTACACAACAGACCTGTGGGCATCTGTCCTAGGAATCCCATCTGCTACCTAAGTGACTTTCTCAATAATCTAAGCACTAGAAAAACACTTACCTAGTTGTCCATCCTAACTGTGTGACATATACTTGCCATGTCACTGTCAGTCCTACACTAAGTGACCTGACACCCAGGTGTCAGACGCCCAGGGGTCTGAAGAGACCCTGAGCAGAATCTTCAGGAATTATCTGCAAAACCTAATGTGTGAGATCTTAATGCAAATTATGAAACTTTGAAACAAACAAACCACAAGGAGTGGGGGAGCCATGTAACTACAGAGACCAAGGACTCCACATGAAGGATCATAGGAACCTTGCTGTGTGTGTAGCCACAGGGATGAGACAACCTCAGTAAAAGATCAGGTGAGAACAAAAGAAAGCAATCAAAACAATGGTGATTGAAGAGTGAGAATGACTCAGGATATTCTACACTGCTGGGTCTGCCCTGAGTGCCACAGATTCACAGTTCAGGGTTCAACATCACTACCTATTGATTTGAGAACCACGGAGATCCACAGATCCCACTACCCCATTTATCTTGATCCAAGACCGTTCTCTCCTGGCTGCCTGATAGAAATCCACTTTCTGCCAAGGGCATGGTCTGCTTATGCCCTGCCCACTCTTCCTCTCTCCACCTCAGACAACCTCACATCATCATACTTTCCTATGATCTTTTCCGACCACTCATCGTTCATGGAAAGTTGCACGTTACAAGCCTTTTCCAAGAATGAACATTTGGTCTTTTTTTTTTTTTTTTTAATTTTTTACCACACTCAAGCTATTATGTCATTTTTCTTTGAAGATCAACAGAGGCCTCTGTGCAAGATCTGCTGCCACCTTGTGACTCCTTTTAGTATCAGTAGCTGCCTCCTTAGTTCTTTAGTTTTGAATCCCATTGAAGGTGAATGGGAGCTGGGCATCTCATCTGAATGTAGCTTTGCTGCCAATGATAATTCTGTGTACTTGCCCCAGTGTCTCTCCCACCACCCAAACACATTGATGCTCAGCTTACATTGCATAGTCTTTTCTCAGCTCCTCTTTGTCTTAAAAAACTGTCTCCTCATTTTTCCAAAGTTGGACTTTTCACTCTTTCTGCCTTAAACACAAGAAACTTTGTATTCCTGTTCGCTCTCCCATTTCTTCCAATCTCTCACACTCTGAGAGGGAGCCTTTGATGCTGGCAGTATCTTCCAAACCAGAACAACCTCTTGGCAGAGAACTTGAATCCTCCTTTCCAGGGGGATCATGACCTGGAGGTTGCAGCAGCCCAACTTCCCATTTCAGATACCTACATGACAGCGGTCTGTTTACTTAGCTTTCTCAAATTATCTATGTATGGTGATACATATTTCTTTCACCCAGAAGAAATGAGATTTATCCAGGGCTCTTCTCAAAAGCAGTAAGTACCAGTACCACAAGAGACCAAAGAAAACAATGGAGAGTCAAGATGAGAATTATCCTTTTCAAAGACCTCCCGCTGGGATCTCTCCTCCCCATCACTTTATTATCCTGCTTTCCCCCTGGACAGCCAATGTCCCTTAGCCTCTGCCTAACAGCTAAACACTGTAAACCCTCCAGAGTATTGGCTTTTGTCTGGGTTCCATCTGGATCTTTCCAGACTACAAAGTCCGATGCCTAGTAGGTTAATAGGCTTTGTATCTTCAAGTCTCAAAAGACATCTAAACACCAGTCTGATAATAGAGTTCATCCTGAAAGAAAACAAAGGGTTTGGTGGGAAACCTGCATGTGCCAGCTTCCCAGGGAGATTCTTTCCAGGGTATTTTCTCATTCCATTTTCAACCCTCTAATTTTGCTACAATCGTGATGTCTACATGTTATAGATGAGATGTGCAGAAGTACTAGAGGTAGAAAGTCAGAGAATCCAAAGTTAGAGTCTAGTCATTGGTACATCTCACAGCGCTTCATAATTGTTCACACTGATCATATAACTGATCTCTAAAATTCACTTCAGTATTTCTCAGTTTCTCCTCGAGGGTTCATGATGGCCTTATTAAGTATTAAGTATTTCTCATGACATACTGTTGGAAAGTTATCTTTAAATAGACAAGGATCTCTGAGTTCAAGGCAAGCTAACCAGAGATACACAGAGAGATCCTATCTCAAAAACAAAGTATTATGTGAGGGTCTGAGCACGTAGCTCAGTGGTAGAGCACTTGCCTAGCATACACAGTTGAATAAATGTGTGAAAAATAAGACAGTAGTTGATGGTTTTGAAACCAAAAGATGGAGAGAACTCCAATACTCATAGATTGGTAGGATTAATATTGTTGATGAAGTTGGAAATCTTGATTGGGTTCATTTTCTCTGTCAATTAAAGACTTGAAGAGCAGGGGAAAAAACCTCATGTGCAACAGGCAGCAGTGAAGAAATCTTGAACACCACAAAGATGAGCAGATAGAATAGGCAGGTGAGGGCATTGAATAGGGGTGAGAAAACACACATGCCACAGACTCACATCAATAAAGACCCTCCCCACAGCAGCCAAAAACATCCAGTCTCTTCTCAAAATCCAAAGGCTGATGTTTGTTTGTTTGTTTTGTTTGTTTCCTTTTGTTATTTTTTGTTTTTTAAGTCTCTGAAGAGTTTTCCTCCTCTAATTTCTGGTTGGTCGTCAGTTTGAAGAAAGATAGGATGGTTGATTGGCCCACTACTGTTGTGTAACATGTCTAAATCAGCCTTGAACATCTGGATCTAGTCCATTAGCAGGGGTCTTGATGATTAAAGACAAGAAGCTACAAGGCCTTTCTTTATTATTGTTGTTGTTATTACTTTTATTTTTTAAAGTCCAGCCATTGCCCTCCTCCTGGTTCCCCCTCCCACAGTTCCTCATCTAATTCCTCCCCACACCCAAGAGCATGTTTCCCCACTCCACCCCACCCCCTCCAGTCCTCCTCACTCCCTGGGGCCTCAAATCTCAAGGGTTAGGCTTATCTTCTCCTACTGAGGCCAGACCAAGCAGTCCTGATATATGGGGAGGGGGGGGCGCAGTTCAACCAGCTCATGTACGCTGCCTGGTTGGTGGCTCAGTGACTGTTTTTTCCAAGCTTCCAGACTTTGTCTCCAGTCTAGATGGGGTTAAGGAAAGAAAGAATCTGGCCATGTTGAAAATTTACCATCTGTATTGCCTAGTCATAGTCACTCTCCCGATCTATCTCCCTATTAGAGAATCTGTCTAACTCTTTGTCCCTCATTGTGAAGACAACTAGCCTATCAAAAGCAATCCATATATTCAATGAAATTCCAGTGCTATTCTTCACAGAAATCGAAAAAATAACCTTAAAATTCATCTGAAAACACAATACAGGATAGCCAAAACAGTCTGAACTATAAGCACACTTCTAAGGGCATCACCATTCCTGATTTCAAGTTAGACTACAAGCCATGGTTTTCAAACATAGCATGATACTGGCAAAAAAACAGACACATTGATCAACGGGATAGAACTGAGGTCTAGACAGGAACCCGCAGCCCACACCCACCTGACTTTTGGACAAAGAGATCCAAAGAATGCATAGGATAGACGCTTAATGGCATTAGTCAAACTTGATAGCAATGTGCAGAGGAATGAAGCCCTCACTCTGTACAAAACTCAACTCAAAATGGAAGAGGGGCATCAGCATAAACCAGATATCCTGAGTTTGTTAGGGGACCAGGTAAGGAATACCTTTCAACTTACAGACACAAAAACTAATTTATTTTTAAAACTTAGGCACATGTATGGACTTTCTGAATAAGGCTTCAGTGGTACAGAAATTAAGACCACCAACTGACAAATGGAACATAACAAAACTAAAAGCTTCAGTACTGCAAAGGACACCACAAGATGAATGAAGAAGTAGCTTACAGAATTTAAAAAAGAGAAATCTTTACTATCTAAACAATTCAAAAAACTAAACCACCAAGAAAACAAGCAATTCAATTAAAAGATGAAGCATGGAATAAAACAGAGTTCTCAAAAGAAGAAATAGAAACGGCTAAGTTGTTTGTTTATGTTCAGATGTTTTCTTCTCCTCCCCACCAATGGCTGCTTTACAGTTTCCTGGATTCTGCAAGTACAGTGTCCTTAGCCATTAGAGAATTCCAAAAATAAAACTGCTTTCAACTGGGCAGTAGTGGCACATATATTTCTATCCCAGCACCTGAAAGGCAGAGGCAGGCAGACCTCTGTAAGACCATGAAAGGATAGCTTGGTTTCTGGTGGAGCACTGGCTAGAGATGGCTGGAGACCCAACAGGTATCCCTGCAAGGAACAACATACATTTTGCCACACTCCCAGACTCCAGGCTCCTGACAAACGGCCAAAGAACTCCATTGATCAGCACCTTTCAGTCACATAGGACAACACCCCTACCAGCCCCTCCAAAGGTAGAGGGCGTGACTACAGGCCTCAGAGCCTCAAGAGATCTCCATATTAATGAGATACCTAAAGGCCAGGGGATGTAGCCAATTAAGCATTCATTTCCCAGCCCCTCCTCCCTCCCTATTTAACTCAGGTCTGCCCTGAGGTCCAAGGGTTGGGGTGGGGTGGTACAGCTTCATCCACTTTCCACCATGACAATAAACCTTTTAAAACCATGGACTTCCTCATGTCTTTGGGGCCCTGCCATGGGGAACCGTGGAGAAGGTCTTTGACTACCGAGAGCGGACCTCGAGCGGATGCTTAATCTCCCACTAAAAGACTTCTATATGTTTCTGCCACGAAAACCGCCAACTCAAGCAAGCAAGCTGACCCAGCCAATCGAGTGCCATACCAAGAGTCTCTCACCCTGCGGGGTGCTGCTGGAGCTTTTCCCTCTCTTCCCTCTAGTCTACTGGCCAGTCCAGCCCATATGTCCACTCTGTCTCAGTACTTCCGAAGCTCCCAGAGGCGTCTGGGAGCCCAAGGACAGAGACCACCAGTCTCCTGGTCAGCCACTTCGGCCTGGAGACCCCCAAAAACAGGAGCTCTGCCCCCGCGGAACTTCAGGCTGAGACCTCTCCATGCCTGGGCAGAGTTTTGCAATTTCTCATAGTCCAGCATCTGCCCGGTACCACGTGAAGTGAACTCAGTCAAATTCCTGAGCTTCTGCCTCCCTGAACCTTGACAGACAGGCGGGAACCACAACACAGCCCAACAGGACCCACTCCCACTCGTGAGCTAAAGCCCTGCAGACCTTTGTGAGTTCAAAGCCAGCCTGGTCTTCAGAGTGAATTCTAGGACAGCCAGGGCTACACAGAGAAATCCTGTCTCCAAAAAAAAATTGGAATTTCATCCTACTCTAGTGAGAATGGCTAAATTTTTTTAAATGCCCTCTTGGATGTGGGGGAAATAGAACACTTGTTTACTGTTGGTAGGAGTAAAAACTGGAAGAGCTACTATAAATATTAGTGTGGAGGTTTCTCAAAAAAAAAAGCTATGAATAATCTTCTATATGATATAGCTATACAACTCCTGACATATGCCCAAATAACTCTTCCTCATACTACACAGATACTTGCTTAATATCTCTGTTCACAATAACCAGGAAATGGAACAGCATAGGTGTCCACCAACTGGTAAATAGACAATGAAAATGTGATACATATAGGTTACAGAAATTGATTCCACTATGAAGATAAAATAAATTATAAAACTTACAGGTAAATAGATGGAGTTAGAAAGCACTATGTTGACTGAGGTAACAAAAACTCAGAAATATAAATGCAACATGTTCCCCTTCGTGTACAGTGTCTTACTACTGAACCTTTAAATCTGTATGTGTACTAAACCAGAACACCTATATGTTGGGAGCCGACTTGTAGTAGAAAGTGGCTATCAGCTTTGCAGCCATCTCAAGCCATATACCCTGACATAAGACTTGGTTTTCAACAGCTTAAGACAGCTGAGCACACTCTGATATCCCACATGTCTTGTTTTGCTGTTTAGTGCCTCCAGCTCCAAGGCACATGTGCTATCCATGCTATCCACGCCTGTAAGGCATATGTCATATCCACACCTGCAAGGCACGTGGTATCCACGTGCCTACAAGGCATGTGACAAAGTGTATAAATACCCCGGACTTCCCTTCAGAGGAAGAGAGACTATAAGAGAGACAATAAGAGAGACATGAAATGAGACAATAAAGGAGACTTGAGACTTGATCAGAACCTGTGTCTTGTCTCCATTCTTCAAGTCTCTTGCTAGGCCCTGACCTTCGGACTGGAGCAGTAGAGTGGTCTGGGACTTTTTGCCATGACAATAAACCTTTTAAAACCATTGTCTTCCTTTTGTCTTTGAGGTCCACTGTGGAGAACCATAGAGGGGGCCTTCAACCAATGAGCCGCCACCTAATCTCCAACCGAGGACCTCTCTGCGTTCCAGCCACAGAGCCCACCAACTCAAGCAGGCTAGCTGAGCCAGCCATGACCCAGGCAGGCTAGTCACTTCTACCAAGAGTCTCTACACCATTGGGTGCCCCCAGAGATATTCCCTCAGCCCTCTCTGCTGTGGGTTAGTCCAGACCATATGCCACCCCCTCCCCATCTCAGTTCTTCTGAGGTCTCCCAGAAGCATCTGGGAGCCCAAGGGCTGACACCAGTCAGTCTCCCGCCAGCGGCCTCAGCCAGGAGACCCTGACCCAAGAGTTCTGCCCATGCAGGACCTCAGACAAGAATCTCACCATACCTGAAGTGGAACTCAGTGACTTCTCCTAGTCTGGTGCCTCATGGAGCAAACTCAGTCAAATTCCCACAGGTCTGTTCTCCTGAGCCACCTGGGGCAGCAGACACATGGGACCCACAACGCAGCACAAGAGTACCCACGCCCATTCACGGGCAGAACAGACCCACACATGTATATATAAAAATAGTTTAAATGGTGTTGCTGTATAATAAGTCGATAGAGTAATGCCTCTCCCAGATACCATAGGCTATCAAAATAAAAATATTGTGCTTGTCTCTTTTTGAGTTGTTGGGAACCCACAGATATCAGAATATAACAACATATTGCCACTGTTCTTGTTCCCCTCCAGAGCTTGATAGTAAGACTCTATTGATGAAGATACCACATACTTAAATTATAGAAATCAGAAAGAAATCAGGCCGGTACTGACCCAGAAGCTTTCTCCCTAGTGGCTAATTTTCATGACTCTGGAAGGTGGTGTGCATGCTATTATTGGAGAACAGTAATCAACAACCTGACTTAGACGTGAATACTGCAAGCTGCAATAACAACTAGCCTGGCAATATAGATCCTCTAGTCCAATACAGTGACGCAAACATTATAGGAGTAACCAACCATTTTCTGCTTGGATTTTAACCTGACTCAGATGTGAACACTGCAGGCTGCAGTAACAGCTGATGTGGCAAGATAGACCTACTGGAGCAGTAGAGACACAAACACTTTCTGATTAGATTTAAGACATTCCCCACAAAACAGAACTCATTTCTAGGACTGTTAAGTAGGCAAAAACAAGTGGCTAAATAGTTCATAGACTATAAAGGAGAATGTAATATTATTCTGCGAAATAGATAGTGTTAAATTTTCTCCTAATCTTTATACCAACAGATTGAGGCATCTTTCAACCCTCATCAAAGTAGATGGTGATTAATACATAGACTCATAACTAGTCTGTGTACAGAGAACAAGAGATTGTTGAGTGTTGGCCCTAAATGGGACATATATTATTCATCTTTCACTCAAGACTCATGTAACAACTCAAAACAAATGGAAGGAAGCCTGTAAGATCACAAAATACACTCAAGAAGAAAGACCAAAGTGTGGATGCTTCAGTCCACACTTTGGTCTTTAGTCCAAAAGTGTGGAGCAGAGACTGAAGGAAAGGTCATTCAGAGACTTCCCCACCTAGGATCCATCCCATATACAGACACCAAACATAGATACTTGTGGATACCAAGAAGTGCTTACTGACAGGAGCCTGATATAGCTGTTTCCTGAGAGGTCCTGCCAGAGCCTGAAAAATAAAGATGTGGATGCTCGCTGCCAGCCATTGAACTGAGAATGGGGACCCCAATGGCAGAGTTAAGGAAAGGACTGAAAGAACTGAAGGGGTTTGAAACCTCATAGGAAGAACAACAATAACAACCAACCAGATCCCCCAGAGCTCCCAGGGACTAAACCACCAAACAAAGAGTACACATGTAGGGACCCATGGCTCCAGTTGCATATGTAGCAGAGGATTGCCTTATCTGGCATCCATGAGAGGAAAGGCCCTTGGTCCTATGGAGCCCCAATGCCCCAGTGTAGGGGAATGACAGGGAAGTGAGGTGGGAGTGGGTGGGTGAGTGCATGGGGGAGCACCCTCATGGGGGAGCAGGAGATGGGATGGAATAGGGGCTTGCATAGGGGAAACTGGGAAAGGGAATAACATTTGAAATCTAAATAAATAAAATATCAAAAAAAAGCAGTAGATGACAGCTCCAAAACAGTGTTTTCCAGATATAACAAGGCCATAAATATAACTCACAGTTGCTAGGACTGCATACTAAAGATCTACACAAGATCAAGCTTGTCAAAATCCAAGTATGGATGAAAGAGGTAATCATGAAATCCCTTTTTCCCACCTGAAGAACTCTTGCCAAAATGGCTATAGGGGGGAGAGAAAGAGTCAGTTTTCTTCAGGGATGCAGCCTCTGATAGGATACATGTGCTCTGGTATATGTCTCTACACCAATGTACATGTTATCAGTGTTAAGTGGATCCAGTGGTTTAGAAAGGAAAATGATCACATGACATTGAGAAGAGAAAGTGGGAGTAAATACAGGGGAGATTTTAAAGGGGAGGATGAAATGCAGATTTATTTCAAACCATATGCATGTATGAAATTCTTACACAATAAAAATCATTTCTATTAAGAATTTTGCTTGCTTTACACAAAAAACAGGAATTGTCCAGTATGAGAAAAAAAGTCTATTTTCCTTGGGTCAAGAGAGAAAAGGTGGGACAGGTATTACTGCCCTAAGTGTGTGATGGAAAATCTAGAAATATGTTAAATATAAAAAGAAGAGATACCACTAAAGAAGGCATATGTTAAGAATGACACATAAATCTGTTTTAAGTGTGTCATAGACACACTTCATTCAATAGACACATAGATAAAGAAAAATGCAATTTGATACTGTAACAGCTTTCTTTACTTAAAAATTAAAGTATTTTAATTTTACTTACTTTATTTGAGGAAATTTCATTTATGAGTTTTGTATTTACATCATTCTCCTTCTCCCTTTCATACCTCCAACTCCCACTGAATTCCTTCCACTCCTTCTCAAATTCATAGTCCCTAATTATTTAATTATAATCATTACATATGTGTATATAAGCTAATAAATACAGAGTGCTGAGATCATTTGCTTATATGTGTTTAGGGCTGACCTGTAGGATGCTGGTCAGAGGATAAAAGATTATTTTACATACCTATTTCTTCAGAATTACTATAGGACTTATTTTTATTATTCCTGGTATAATTATTACTTAATTGATAAGTAAATAAAAAATTTTTTAGACAACCAATTAGATAAAACAAGTTACTTTCAAGAATACAGATGATTGATGGACAACTACACAATTAAAATAATTCTTAACAGTATAAAACTAAATGGTTATAATTATCTATCTGAACAATTTGTCATAGCTTATGTTCATCTCTACTTTCAACGAATAAAAAATATGTTACGCAATTAAACTGGATTTTATCATACCACATATCAATTTGTCTACATTGCAAAATATGAAACAGAACAAGAATTACATTGTGTTTTATATACACAAACCTTTCTTGGTCTCCTATTTTACTGTCCATGTAAAATCTGATTTTACCATAGCTTCTAACTGTGGAACTATTGGTTTTTCCACTGTCTACCTGCTCCAGATCTGGTATAGGACTCCACCCCACTAGGTCACGTTCTCCCTCCCCCGGAACACTTGGATGATCCGTCTACGTATCTGCTTGGTCTTCACACTGTAGACAATTGGATTTAGCACAGGGGGAAGGAGAAGGTAGATATTAGCCATGAACATGTGCACAACTGGTGATAGATGTTTCCCAAATCTGTGGATCATGGTGGCACCGATGAGAGGAATGTAAAAGAGAAGCACAGCGCAGATGTGAGAGAGGCAGGTGTTGAGGGCTTTGAGCCTCTCCGCTCTGGAGGCAATGCCCAGCACTGTCTTCAGGATGAGTATGTAAGAGAAGAGAATGATGAGAGCATCAAGTCCTAATGTGAGGATGACGAGACAATGAGGCCATACGGGCTGTTGACGCGGGTGCTGGCACAGGCTAACCTCATTGCATCTTGGTGAAGACAGTATGAATGAGATAAGACATTGGACCGACAGAAGGGCAGCCGCTTTATAAGAAACGGCACTGGGAAGACCACACAGAATGCCCGGGCAAAGACAACTAGTCCAATCTTTCCAATAAGGCCATGAGTGAGGATGGAAGCATAACGCAGTGGGTTCCGGATAGCCACAAATCTGTCAAAGGCCATGGACACTAAGACTCCAGATTCTACTACTCCAAATCCATGGATGAAGAACATCTGTGTCACACATGCATCAAAGAGAATCTCAGGGGCATTGAACCAAAAGATACTGAGCATAGAGGGCAAAGTGGACATGGAGAGAGAAACATCAGTTAGAGCCAAGATGCACAGGAAGTAGTACATAGGCTCATGGAGGCTCTGCTCTATCTTGACAACTGCTAGGATGGTGCCATTTCCCAGGAGGGTTAGTGTGTAGAGAAATCCCAGGGGAAAGGCCATCCATGGGTTCTTGTCTGGCATCCCTGGGGTGCCTGTTAGAATGAAACTATGGTGATTGGTTTGTGAAGCATTTGAGTTCATCTTGCTGATCTCAGCACTGGATGAAGCTGGTCTCTCTCACTTGGCTCACAGCCCCTAAATTGAAAAGATAATTTCATATGAGATAAGCAAATGATTTCATAAACATACAAATAAAACAGAGGAAAAATGGGTTTGCAAATATTAGCTAGGTAACTTTTGTTCCACTTTGTGTTTCCGATTCCTGGATGAATGCAATGACTTCTCTTCTCTTGGTGTATATACTTTCTTATGCCCTTAAGCCACTGTGTTTATGATGAACACTGTGTTATGTTAATACACAAATGTCAAAAATATACAATTTTATAAACCTAGTTTTGAGGTAGCAAAGAACAGAGAACACGATATATAAAAATTTATACAAATTTTATTGTTGTAATCTCTTGATACACCAGAAATCTGGGAGCCAATAATGGAAATTCTTTATTCAAGCAACATTTAACTCATTTCAAAATTTATGTCTGAAACATATAAAAAGCTGATCTTTTCTTCCCACTCTCTTGTGGTGAAGGAGGGTATTTGAAACAAAGTCTCACTATGTAGCTGGGATTAATCTTGAACTTGTAATACTCCTGCCTGAGTCCCATGCATGCTGGGCTCACAGGTATGTACCACCATGTTTCACTTCCTTTCCTTGTAATCCTATAGGTAATAAATAATGTGGCTCTCTAGGTCAGATGCTCTATGCCGTTGTTTCCCACATCGACAACTCTTTCAGCAAAATTTTCACTCTTAAGTACAATAAACTATTTTTCTAGAAATTAACTTACCAATCACAAACAAAATTCCCTTTAAGAGCTTCTAATTTGGACTGAAGAGATGGCTGAGTGGTTAAGAGCACTGACTGCTCTTCCAGAGGTGCTGAATTCAATTCCTAGCAACCACATGGTGGCTTACAACCATCTGTAATGTGATCTTAAATCTTAAAAAATTAAATTAAGAAATTTTGTAAAAAAAAAAAAAAAAAAAAAGCTTCTAATGTTCTTCTGCCTCCCGAGCTGTACGTCTCTAACAACTTACACCAGTTTCTCTTTCATTGGGTCCCTTCAAGCTACCAAATTTGCACTTGGATCTCACTAAGACATTTCCTGATACACAGTTTCTAGAAAATGACTTTTCCAGTTTCCCAATCATGTCTCCCCACATCTGTTCCTCTTTGTCTAGCCAATCTACCTGTACCAAGTGACCCTTTCCCAAATGCTAACGGGAGCTTAAAATTCTTTAGTATGCTGTTTTTACATGCTAGAATCCTTTCTTCTTATAAATTAATGTAGTTAATCAAATATTGCATAAGTATTTTCAGAAAACTATATACTTTTATCTTTCTGAACTACTAAGTTAAACACAAGAAAGAAAAACTGTCATTATTCATCATTTCATAGAACGTATGTGAAGAATATATAAGCATTTTCCTATGATCAATAAAGGAAGAAAAGTGTACATGGATGAAAATGATTAAATGTCAGGCTGTTCCATGGATTCTGGAAAACCCTCAAATGCCTCCCCTGTCTTGTTTCTATGAGTTGATAATTGTTAACAAAGGGAAAATCTCTTCTCAAGGCCACAGAAAATAAATGAGACACTCTGAGGTTAGTAATGCTAGAGTTTGCTCATTTCCTTATTTGAGAGAAGGGGGAGGCATCTGTGTCTCTGCATCTGTTCCCATCAGCTGCCAGAGGAAGCCTCCCTAATGACAATTGGGCTAGGTACCAACCTGAGTATAGTGGAATATCATTAGGAATCATTTTATTGATTTTTTTTCTTTTCCTTTATTTCTTCCCCTCTACCCTGTGCTATCCAGCCTCCAGTTCCTAGTTATCAAGGCAGTGTCTGGCAGGGGCTCCCTCTCCTGGCATAGACCTGAAATTAGACCAGTCATCAGCTGGCCACTCACACAAGGTCTGAGCCTCCATTGACACAACACATTTTATAAGCAGAATAAACTCTAGGTCAAAGATTTTGTGTCTGATTGGTGTCCCGGTCCCACCACTTGCCTGTTTACAGAAAATGGTCAGTTCTGGATCCATATTCTCCATTACTGGGAATCCTCATTAGGGTCACCACATAAAAATCATAGAATTTTCTACTGCACTATGTTTCCACATCATCCGCCAAATATCCTTCAGTTCCAGTTGTCTTTCCTGTACTCTCTCCCTCCATACCTCCCTGCCCACCTGATCTCTCCTGTTCCTATTCCGACCCTCTTCCAGTCTACACATAAAGTCTATTCTATTTCCTCTTTCCAGGGAGATCCATGTGCCCCCCACCACACACACACCTAGAGGCCTCCTTGTTACATAACTATTCTGGATCTATGGGTTGTGGTGTGATTACCATTTACTGAACAGCTAATATTCACTTGTAAATGAGTACATACTATGTTTGTCTTCCTGGATCTGGGTCACCTCACCCAGGATGATGTTTTCTAGTTCTGTTTGTCTGTAAATTTCATGATGTCTTTTTTTAAACTTTCAAGTAATACTCCATGTGTCAAAGTACCACATTTCCTTTATCTATTGTTTGGTTGAGTGACATCTAGGTTATTTCCAGTTTCTGACTATTATGAATAAAGTTCCTATGAACATAGTTGAGTAAGTGTCTTTGTGGTAGAATGGAACACCATTTTGCTGCATGACCAAGAGTGGTATAGCTAAGTCTTGACTTATATCAATTCCTAGTTTTATGAGGAACCTCCATATTGATTTCTATAGTGGTTGTACAAGTTTGCACTTCCACCAGCAATGAAGAAGTGATCCCCTTGCACCACATCTTCACTATCATGAGCCGTCACTTATGTTATTGAGCTTAGCACATTTGACTTTGGAAAAGGGAATTTCAAAGTAGTTTTGATTTAAACTTTGATTCAAAATTCAAATTTGATTTGAATTAATGGCTAAGGATGTTGAACATTTTTTAAGTATTTCTGAACCATTTGAGATTCCTCTATTGAAATCTCCTACTTAGATTAGTTTGAGTTTTTGGATTGGTTTGGTTTATATTTTGATTTGGAGGATTGAGTTTAGACTTTTTGTTTCTTTGGTTGGTTGGTTGGTTGGTTGGTTGGTTGGTTGGTTGGTTGGTTGGTTGGTTGGTTGGTTGGTTG
>JADRCG010009139.1:535231-546395 GCA_019844195.1 Rhabdomys dilectus
TTGGTTGGTTGGTTGGTTGGTTGGTTGGTTGGTTGGTTGGTTGGTTGCTTGGTTGGTTGCTTGGTTGCTTGGTTGCTTGGTTGCTTGGTTGCTTGGTTGGTTGGCTGGTTGGTTGATTTGTTTTGATTTTTCAGTGTTTGTTTGTATGTATGTATGTATGTATGTATGTATGTATGTATGTATGTTTTTTCAAGACAGGATTTTTCTATATAATCCCGACTGTCCTGGAACTCACTCTGTAAACCAAGCTAGCCTCAAACTCACAAGATACACCTGTATCTTCCTCTTGAGTACTAGGATTAAAGGTGTGCTAAACCACCACCTGGCTGCACCCCATTCTATTATTGAATTATCTGACATGTTAATGTCTAGTTTCCTGAGTTCATTATGCTTTGAAGGTCTATAAAGAATTGTATTGGAATTTTGATGGGGATCAAATTGAATCTGTAGATTACTTTTGGTATGATGGTCATTTTTACTATGTTAATCCTATGGATTCATGAGCATTTTTTCATTTTATGATAGCTTTCTTTCTTCAAAGACTTGAAATTTTTATCATACAAGTCTTTTATTTACTTGGTTAGAGTTACCCCAAGATAGTTTCTATTATTTGTGGCTATGGCAAAGGTTGCTGTTTTCCTGATTTGTTTTACTGGATATTATATTTACATTTCAGATTTATCCTCTTACCCTATTCCCCTACCACCCAGGAACCTCCTATCCCATCCCCCCTCCTACTGCTTCTATGAGGATATGCCCCCACCTACCCCCCCGACTCCCACCTCCCCACCCTCGAATTCCCCCTGACTCGGTGTTCAACCATCATGGGACCAAGGATCTCCTATCCCACTTATGCCTGACAAGGTCATCCTCCCCTACTTGGTCTTCCTTCTTCATGAGCTTCACGTGGTCTGTGAGTTGAATCTTGGCCATTTCAAACTTTTGGGCTAATATGCACTTATCAGTGAGTAAATACCATGTGTGTTATTTTGTGATTGGGTTACCTCACTCAAGATGACATTCTCTAGTTTCATCCATTTACCTAAGAATTTCTCGAATTCATTATTTTTAATAGCTGAGTAAGACTCCATTGTGTAAATGTACCACATTTTTTGTATCCATTCCTCTGTTGAAGGACATCTGGGTTTTTTCCAGCTTCTGCCTATTATAAATACAGCTTCTATGAACATAGTGAAGCATATGTCCTTGTTATATGTTGGAGTATCTTCTGTATATATGCCCAGGAGTGGTATAGCTGGGTCCTCAGGTAATGATATGTCCAATTTTCTGAGGAACCACCAGACTGATTTCCAGAGTGGTTGTACCAGCTTACATTTCCACCAACAATGGAGGAGTGTTTCTCTTTCTCCACATCCTCACCAGCATCTACTATCACCTGAGTTTTTGATCTTAGCAATTCTGATTGGTGTGAGGTGGTATCTGAGGGTTGTTTTGATTTGCATTTCCCTGATGACTAAGGATGTTGAGCATTTCTTAAGTTGCTTCTCAGCCATTTGAGTTTCCTCAGTTGAGAATTCTTTGTTTAGCTCTGTACCCCATTTTAACTGGGTTATTTTGTTGTTTAGAGTCTAATTTCTTGAGTTCTTTGTATATATTGGACATTAGCCCTCTATTGAATGTAGGATTGGTAATGATTTTTTCCCAATCTGTTGGTTGTTGCTTTGTCCTATTGACAGTGTCTTTTGCCTTACAGAAGCTTTGCAATTTCATGAGGTCCCATTTGTCAATTCTTGATCTAAGAGCATAAGTCATTGGTGTTCTGTTCAGTAACTTTTCCCCTGTGCCTAAGTATTTGAGGGTCTTCCTCACCTTCTCTTCTATTAGTCTCAGAGTATCTGGTTTTATGTGAAGGTCCTTTATCCACTTGGACTTGAGCTTTGTATAAGGTGATAAGAAAGGATTGGTTTGCATTCTTCTACATGCTGACCTCCAGTTGAACCAGCACCATTTGCTGAAAATGCTGTCCTTTTTCCACTGGATGGTTTTAGCTCCTTTGTCAAAGATCAAGTGATCATAGGTATGTGGGCTCATTTCTGGATCTTCAATTCTATTCCAGTGATCTTCCTGCCTGTCTCTATACCAATAGCATGCAGTTTTTATCACTATTGTTCTGTAGTATAGTTTGAGGTCAGGGATGGTGATTCCCTCAGAAGTTCTTTTATTGTTGAGAATAGTTCTCGCTATCTTGGGTTTTTTGTTATTCCAAATGAATTTGCAAATTGCTCTTTCTATCTCTATGAAGAATTGATTTGGAATTTTAATTGGGATTGCATTGAATCTGTAGATTGCTTTTGGCAAGATGGCCATTTTTACTAACTTAATCCTGCCAATCCATGAGCATGGGAGATCTTTCCATCTTCTGAGATCTTCTTCGATTTCTTTCTTAAGAAATTTTAAGTTCTTCTCATACAGATCTTTCACTTGCTTAGTTAGATTCATTCCAAGATATTTTATATTATTTGTGACTATTGTGAAGGGTACTCAATAATGATGTGGTCAAGGAAGAAATAAAAAAAATAAAGACTTTTTAGAATTTAATGAAAATGAGGACACATCATACCAAACTTGTGGGACTCCGTGAAAGCAGTACTAAAACGAAAACTCATAGCTCTAAGTGCCTACAAAAAGAAACTGGAAAAAGCATACACTAACAATTTGACAGCACACCGGAAGTATTAGAACAAAAAGAAGCAAGTACACTCAAGAGGAGTAGATGGCAGGAAATAATCAAACTCAGGGCTGAAGTCAACCAAGTAGAAACAGAAAGAACTATACAAAATATCAACAAAACCAGGATCTCGTTCTTTGAGAAAATCAGCAAGATAGACAAACCCTTAGCGAAACTAGCCAAAGGGTGCAGAGACAGTATTCAAATTAATAAAATAAGAACTGAAAAGAGAGACATGACAACAGAAACTGAGGAAATATTAAAAAATCATCAGATCCTACTACAAAGGCCTATACTCAACAAAATTCGAAAATCTGGATGAAATAGACCATTTTCTAGACAGATACCAGATACCAAAATTAAATCAGGAGCAGATAAACTATCTAAACAGTCCCATAACCCCTTAAGAAATAGAAGCAGTCATTAAAACTCTCCCCACCATAAAAAGTCCGGGACCAGTTGGTTTTAGTGCAGAATTCTATCAGACCATCCAGGAAGACCTAATACCAATTCTCTTCAAGCTATTCCATCGAATAGAAACAGAAGGAACACTACCCAATTTGTTCTATAAAGCTGCAATTACGCTCATACCTAAGCCTCACAAAGACTCAACAAAGAAAAAGAACTTCAGTCCAATCTCTCTTATGAATATTGATACAAAAATACTCAATAAAATTCTCACAAACCAAATCCAAGAAAATGTCAAAACAATCATTCATCATGATCAAGTAGGCTTTATCCGAGGAATGCAGGGATGGTTCAATATTCAAAAATCCATCAGTGTAATCCACTATATAAATAAACTCAAAGAAAAAAAACATGATCATCTCACTAGATGCTGAGAAAGCATTTGACAAAATTCAACATTCCTTCATGTTAAAAGTCCTGGAAAGATCAGGAATACAAGGCCCATACCTAAACACAGTAAAAGCAATATACAGCAAGCCAGTAGCCAACATCAAACTAAATGGAGAGAAACTTGAAGCAATTCCACTAAGATCAGGGACTAGACAAGGCTGCCCACTCTCACCCTACTTATTCAATATAGTACTGGATATCCTAGCCAGAGCAATTAGACAACAAAAGGAAGTCAAAGGGATACAAATAGAAAAGGAAGAATGTCAGGCCTGACATGAGGCCTAATCTCCATTCCACCTTCACCCTTCAGTCACGTACACAGGTGGGCATGAGAAGAATACAAAATTTCACTATTTGCAGATAATATGATAGTATACTTAAGTGACTCTAAGACTTCCACCAGAGAGCTCCTAAGCCTGATAAACAACTTCAGCAAAGTGGCTGAATATAAAATCAACTCAAACAAATCGGTAGGCTTCCTCTACTCAAAGGATAAACAGGCTGAGAAAGAAATTAGTGAAATGACATCCTGATTTCTTTTTCATTGAGTTTCTCATTTGTCTATAGGAGGGCTACTAATTTTTTTTTTTAGTTTATTTCATATTCAGCAACTTCACTGAAGGTGTTTATCTGCTATAAGAGTAGAGTTCCCTAGTAGAATTTTGGGGGTGACTGATGTATACTATCATATCATCTTGTAAAGAGTAAATACTTTGACTTTTTTCTTTCTATGTTGTCTCTTCTTGTCTTATTGCTCTAGAGAGATGCTACATGAACACTTGAAAAGCAACAAAGCCACATGCCTAGGCTTCCTCCAGTTTGTGAGTATTTTATTGAATATTTTTACATCTATTTTCATGAGGGAAATTGGTCTGTAATTCTCTTTTTTGTTGTTGTTGAATCCTTGTGTGGTTTGGGTATCAGGGTGACTGTGGCTTCATAAAATAATTTTGACATTGTTAATTCTGTTTCTCTTTTGTAGAATGATTTGAGGAGGGTTGGCATTATTTCTTCTTTGATAGTCTAGTAGAATTCTGCACTAAAAACATTTGGCCCTCAACTTGTTTTTGTTGGGAGATTCTTATGACTGTTTCTATTTCCTTGGGGTTACAGGTCTATTTTGATTTTTTATCTGATCTTGATTTAACTTTGGTAGGTCTACAAAGAAAATTATCCATTTCCTTTAGGTTTTCCATGTCTGTTTTGTCCCCTTTTTGTTTCTGATTTTAATTTGAATATTCTTTCTCTCTGCTTTTTAGATAATTTGGACAAGTGTTTTTCTATCTTATTTTGTTGATTTTCTCAAAGAACCAACTCTTTGTTTCATTGCTTTTTTTGTTCATCGATTCTCTTTGTTGCTGTTTTGTTGATTTCAGCCCTTAATTTGATTATTTCTTAAAGTCTACTCCTCTTGGATGTGTTTGGGGTTTGTTGTTGTTGTTGTTCTACAGCTTTTGGGTATGCTGTTAAGTATGAGACCTTACTAATTACTTTATGAAGGCACTTAATGCTATGAACTTTCATCTTATATCATTTTCATTGTGCACCATGAGTAAGTATATTATGCCTTCATTTTCATTGAATTTTAGGAGGTCTTTAACTTCATTCTTTATTTCTGCCTTGACTCTGAAGTCATTTAGTAGAGAGTTGTTCTGTTTCTATGAGTTTGTAGATTTTCTGTTGTTTCTGTTGTTAAAATTCAACTTCAATCTACAGTGGTCTGATAGAACACAGTAAGTTATATCAAATTTCTCATATCTGTTGAGCCTTGCTTTGTCCCAGTAGCTGGTCAGTTTTGGAGAAAGTTTCAGGAGCTGCTGAGAAGGTCTATTCACAGTGGTGAAATGCTCTATAGATATCTGTTGAGTCCATTTGGTTTATAACATATGTTAGTTAGAGGGTTTTTCTGTTTAGTTTTTGCCTGAATGACATGTTGATGAGATTCGGGTATTGAAGTTTCCCACTGTTAATGTGTATGGGTCAATATGTGGTTTAACCTTTAGTAATGTTTGTTTTACAAATGTAGGTGCCATTGCATTTGAGGCATAGATTTTAAGAACTGAAAGATTGTTTTGATGGACTTTTTCCTTTGATGAGTATGAAGTGTTTTTCCTCATCTCTTTTAATTAATTTTCATTTGACGTTTTTGGTTTTTTGGTTGCTTTTTGGTTTTGGTCTTGGTTGTAGTTTTTTCAGATATTAGAATACCTTCAACAGCTGTTGTTATTGCTGGTTGTTTGTGTGTTTGTTTGGTTTGGATTTAGTCCACTTAGTTTGAAAATCTTTTTTGAGCCCTTTACTCTGAGGTAATGTCTATCTTCGATTTTGAGGTGTGTTTTTTGTATGCAGCAGAATGATAGATCTTATTTTTACATCCATTCTGTTAGTCTGTGCCTTTTTATTGAGAAATTAAGTTCATTGATTTAGGAGATATCAATAGTTAATAATAGTTAATTCCTGATTTTTGTTGTTGTTGGGATGGGGGTGTGTGTGTGTGTGTGTGTGTGTGTGTGTTTGTGTGTGTGTCTTCTCTTGGTTTTGCTGGTGTGAGATTATTTGTGTTTTCAATGGTGTAGATAACCTTTTTGTGTTGGGGTTTTCCTTCTTCTGTAGGGCTATATTTGTGAATAAATATTGTTTAAATTTGACTTTTTCATGGGCTATCTTGTGTATTCTATCTATGGTGATTAAAAGTTTTGCTGGGTATAGTAAAGTACACTGGCATCTATGGTCTTTCAGAGTCTACAGGACATCTCTCTAGGACTTTCTGGCCTTTGGAGTCTCCATTGAGAAGTTGGGTGTAATTCTAATAGGTCTGCCTTGTTACTTGCTATTTTTCCCTTGTAGCTTTTAATAGTCTTTCTTTGTTCTGTATGCTTATTATTTTGATTACTGTGTTGCAATGAGATCTTTTTCTGTTCCACTCTATTCGGTGTTCTGTATATTTCTTGTAACTTTATAGACATCTCCTTCTCTAGTTAAGGAAATCTTGCTGCTATTGTTTGGTTGAAAATATTTTCTGGGTCTTTGAATTGAGATTCTTTTCTTTACTCTATTCTTAATATTTTATGATTTGATCTGTTATGGTGTCCCAGGTCTCCTGGATGTTTTGTGTCAGGTATTTTTTTTTTGATTTGAGATAATTCTTACTACAACAGTAGTCAGTTTCTACAATGTAAATCTGCCTTTCTTGCCACTTTGGAGCTCCTTTGTTTTTCAGCATAAGTGTATTCATAACTTCACAACAAATAATCACGTGTCAGATAGAAATAATTTATGCAGTGATACTTTTTTCTTAGCCACAATTGAGCGTATATAGCAGAACTTTATTTTTATACTATTTTTATTAAGTTTATTTTAACTAATATATAAAAACCTTTAAAATTAAATATTATATCAATATGTAATATTACATGTGTACATTCACTACATAATGTTAAATCAACTTAAACATATATCTTAAAACATTTATTCTATCTTCTAAAATACTTATAGACATTTGAAATGTATAATAATCTTTTTATTTGTAGCTGTCCTACTGTTCAATAGATCACAGAAACATTTTCTTATTTTTTCAGTTTGGTAATACCTTCTTCAACTCAATGCGTCATCTTGTCACTTCAGTAATTTTATTTCTTTTCCTTGTAATACTTTGGGTTTTGTTTTCTGTTTCCCTTGGACTCTTGTCTGAAATACCTTGTACATTACAAGGTCCTGAGAGATTTTCTTTCTGTTTTCTTCTAGTGTTTTTATTATAGTCTCAGTTCCCAACACCACATAAACAACCATGAAGATGAGGATCAGAAGGTCAAGGATTCCTTAGCTATAGTAAGAACTGAAAGTTGGCATGAGATACATGAGATATTTTCTTTAAAATTACAAAACAAATAATTTTTTAAAGATTGATTAACAGAGTATCCTTCATTTGCCAAACACAGTAGTTTGATATATCTCTAGTAAACATCTAGAAAAATAAAACTTACCAACATATTATTTAAGCAAAGCAATTTGTTATCCTGAAATCAGATGATTTAATGTATCTCTACCTGAATTTCTTCATTGATAAATTGAAATTCATATATAACACGTTATTTACTACACTATTTTAAAAAATTAATTAACTACAGGTGCAGGGTTTATCATATCATCTTAATTAAGTGAAATCCTTCACAAATACATATCATTATGTTCACTAATAAACATAATATTCATCAAAAATAGAATCTTTGTGTGAATATTAAAGATTAGACTTCAATTTAATATAGAGGATTACCAAGATTTTGTAACTCATTGCTACATAAAGCATGGCCCTTAAACAAGTATTATATCACATGGGAGCTTGTTTAAAAAAGAAAAAAGAAAAAAGAAAAAAAACATTCTTTCACCTCTAAGCTATGGTAATCAACACACTTTAACAAGACCTCCCAAGTGATTTGCATAAACATCAACATTTGAGAAACACTGTTGTAACTCACTCCTTTATAAAACTCACTGCTACAAGCATCAGGGATAAGACATTAACCACAGGATATACACTAGATAATAAGGTGGCATGTATGTCTCTATTATATAATTCTGATAACAGAAATATGTTTGCATACATTTCATACCTAAAGTGGCTTATGGTATATGTTAGACAGATCAAGAAAGTGTAACAGGAAATCAAGAGATGATTTAGCCAACAAGTGCATGAACTTTAGGCAGCATTGGGAATCTGCAAATGTTTGCAGGGATTGCAATCTCAAAATTCCTGTTGGTAAAACCTAGTGAACAAATATACAGATTCACTAAGCCAAGGAGTGTTTTAGGAATGCCGCCAGGGCATAAAGGAAGAGACAGACTTGTATATATAGGTGTGCCCCATGTGTATTCATATAAGCACACAAATAAGTCTCAACCACAAGCTCAGTTCTATCCAGCAGCCCTTTGCCCGGAGCTTATTTTCACTAGCGCCTCATAATATTTTCCAAGGAAAGAATTTTATTTTGCCATCAATACCACCTATTAAAAAAAGTCATCAGAATTCATAATTAAACTATCTCAATACTATAGAAAGTAGGACAGAGTGTGTATGAAAACATGATAATCAAACCTTTTATTTTATAGGACGGATATATCTATAGAAGGAAAGGGAAAAAAAAGAAAATGGAGAAGTTTCCAAAATACAGAATAATTCTTCTTGGAGTTGGATCATTTTAGACAGTCTCCTGAGGTCAGTACTCTGATAGAGACGCATCATCTATTCAAGGTCACTGTCCTCTACCAAAGCTCTGATTTCCAGAGCCCCACATCATCCTTTCTTAAGATTCTCATTGGTTAAAAGTTAACAAATAAACATGAGCAAATTTTAAATACGTATAGTTTTATTTTACAACTTTTCACTTTTTACTCCTCTAATAGGTTTTTCTCTGTTACTCTGTATCTGAATCAAAATTGAGGAGAACATATTTTTGTATCTGCTTATATTGCTTCTCATTAATTTTTATCTGTCATATTTTTGTTTGTGTTGTGTTGTTTTTTTTTTAATAGAATCTTACCTTTAGCTCTAGCTAGCCTAGAATTCACTATGCAGACTAAAGTAGCCCCAAACTCTATAATTATAAAACTTCATTCAGTTTTATAATACCTAGTTCAGGATTTTTTAACAAATAGGGACTGCGATGCTATTAATAGTAATAATGGATGTGCCCATACTCTAGTCAGGAAATCTTTGAGGATTTATTAGTCACTCAGTCCCCAAGTCCCCTCAGAAAATCAATCATGCACTTCCCCCTTGGCAGACCATATGGAACCACATAGACACCTGACTTAGTTTCGTTTCATGTTGCTATAATTATATAGCCAGACAAAGGATTATTTAGCTCACAATTGCAAGTTATTCAGTTAGCTGGAACATTCTACAGATAACTGTTAATTTAATTTAATGTATCATATAGCTTAACTTTGAAGTTTCTTTGTTGGTTTCAGTGAGGATGAAATCTTGAAAGCATCCAGTATTATTGTATAAGCACCTATGTGACATATTGCGATAATTAGTATTTTATGAAACTAAGAGCCCTAACATTCAACATATTTACAATTGTGGTTCTTAACAGATTTTCCCTTATTAATATATAGAGTGGACTTTTGAACTCATAATTTTGATTTGTTCTACTTTATGAGATATAAAAGCAACTACGCCCGTTTGTTTTCAGCTTCCATTTACTTGAAAAGTTGATATAATCTGTGCGTGCCTTGGCCAGTAAGGTGTGTTTCATAAAGAAATAGACAATAGAAATGTGGGTTTTAATCACATCTCCTAGTCTATCCCTTTTCATTAGTGACTTAAGGTTGTTTGCATTTGAGGTTACTATTGAGAGATGTCTACTGATTCCTGTAAGTTTAACTTTTTTGCTTTGTTAGATTATTGTTTGTTTGTTACCTATCAGAATTGGGCATTTGCTGGTTTGCTATTGTGGACATGACAGGCTCTGTCTCTTGTTTACATAAAACCTTCAGTGGACATTTCCTTAATTCCACACTTTGGAGATCTGTAGCTGAGAAGCTTTGATCACTCAGTGGAGTCATGTTGTCATGATTTTTCATATTTCTTGCATGTTTTGTTTTGTTGTTGGCACATCTGTTGGCTTCAATACCTCTTCTAAGTTTGATCTGAGGATCATATGGGCAGGCTACTTTTAAAAGATGAAAGAAAAAAGAACAAGCAACGATAAAAAGAAAAATGAAAGAAAAATCTTCCCCAGACTTTTCATTTCAAAAATAAAATTATATAAATGTAAGAAGGTAATAAAATGAAAGCAAAGGACCTCTTTAGTAACAATAATCATAATAATAGTCATAATAATAACAACATGACAAAAATTAAAATATTACTAAGATTAAAATGAAAGGAAAGGGGGAGGAACCAAAGAAAAATAGGAAGCAGTGACAGGAAGATTGCCCAATAATGAAATAAAATGTATAAACAAAATTAATGTATGAAGGGTAAAAATTTTATAGCAATAAAATAAAAATATTACTAAAATTGTATAAAAGAAAATGGAAGTTCAAGGAGCAAAACAAAATACAGGAGCTAAAGCCATTGTGGAAACACCTTCATCCTCAGTCCTAGAAAACTGCAGGGTGTGAGCTCCAAGGCGAAGGGAAGATCAATTGCACAATTACTCTTGTCTTGCTGATGGTTTATTTTGGTGTTGAGTCTATATTGGACAAGAATCCAGTCTGTTGGGCTTGTTTTCACTTTAGTAATTTCCCTTTTTATAGACCACAAGTACACACTTGCCACAATTTTATTTGAAGTCAATGGAATGTAAAGGCTCCCTCATCTTCCAGAAAAAGAAAACCATGGGACGGGGAGTCCTGGTGCCAACATGAACTTATGTGGACAAGGAGACAGCTGTTTGTTTGCACAGACTAAGATGCTGTCTGACCACATGAGCGTGATTCCCTTTCATAGTCTTTAGCATTGTGTTTAAGATGGAGTATCAAAAAGACATTGCATGCAGGGTTAACTTCTTAAAGGCTTCTTATCATTTATACATGTGCCCATGCCCTCACCCTCCACCACACACACACACACACACACACACACACACACACACACACACTGTGCAAATG
>JADRCG010009139.1:546795-560908 GCA_019844195.1 Rhabdomys dilectus
CACACACACACACACACACACACACACACACACACTGTGCAAATGGCTTATCCTCTGACTATAGCGACCTGCTTACAGTGGACCAGGACCGAACCTTTCCAGTAATACTCTGTGTCATTTTAAAAACAAGCCACCAGGACTGTGTCCTTTGCAATGTCAATAATCAGTGTCTCACCCAAGAAGTTCTTCAGTGAGTAAATTATTCTATTGATGCCTAAAACAGCAAAAGCAAATGTCACCCTGAGCAGATTTCCACTCTACTGCTGTGCACGTGTGCACTTTGATCTTTTTCCTTCCTAGATTTAATACGGGGTTTTGACTGCTTGTTGCTTAATTAATTTGATACTATTTTTTAATAAAGGCTTGTTTTTCCCTTCAGTCTAAGATATATATATATATTATATATGTATATTATATATTATATATATATATATATTATACATTTTATATGTATATTGGCTATGTTCACATCCACTTTAAGAATTCAAATGCACCGTAGCCTTTGAAGTCACTCTGTCCCAGTGCTGATGCTGTGCCTTGAATGTAATGTTGTAACCCTGATAAGAGTCAACCTCTTGTTTATTTCTTCTTTCATTATATCTGTGATAACTGACCTATGGTTTCCATTTCAATCTACATGAATCATTTTAAATATTCTTTTTATTTAAAAAATACATATATATTTATTTCCCCTCCACAAACTCCATTCTCATTCTCTCTCTCTAAATCATAAAACAAAAATCAAAACAAGTTTAAGCAAACAAAAAAACAGAAACCACAATAAAACAAAACATACACACAAAAGAAACATATAGTCCATTTTGTACTGGGCAACTATTTTTGGGCATAGCACCCTCACTGGAGCATTCTTGACATTGCTACTGATACTCCATTGGAGATCTTTGGTTGACTTAAAGAATTTTTTACTTTATTTTAGGGCAGGAACCTAGAGACAGAAGCCTAAACAGGAGAAATGGAGACATACTGCTTGTTAGCTGGCATTCTTATATAACTCAGAACCATCTTCCCAGAGATTACAACCACCCACAATAGGGTTGGTCTTCCCACATCAATCACTAATCAAAAATAAATAAATAAATAAATGTACCACAGGCTTGCTTGCAGGTCAGTACGGTGGAGACATTTTCTCAAGTAAGATTTCCTTGCCTTAAATGACTCTAGCTTGTGTCACATTGACAAAAACACTAGCCAGCACAACTATTTTCTGAGTACTGAACAAGTAAAGCATAGATGTATATAACCAACGTGTTATAAATTGCCATTTCATATTAAAGTGATCCCCTTTGCACCGGAATCCTAACAATGGATCAGGGCTCATGGAGTGGGAAGGAACAGTTTCTCGTCCTTGGAGCCTCATATGATTCAAAATGAGCAAAGACCAAAAGAGCAATTGGCAAACACAGTCACTTTCTTATTAAAACAATACCTTTTGTCAACCCATGTCTACACCCTATTGGCTATACAATTCAGTCTTCTAAAATACCATGTTGTATTACTAAAATCTGATTTAGCAGCACTTCAGTCGCCAATAGATAACTCAGAATTTTTTATGAATATATAATGATTTTGATGAACAAGCTTTTCAAATGTAGTAAGGAAAAGATGTCTCAAAAACAAACTGAATACAAAGGGTTAGTAATGCCACAAAGTGTGTTATAAATTTCAACCAAAACACTGAGCTAGAGTGCTTAAGTCATTTTACACATGAATTATAAAGCAATTTTTACTATTTCCTTTTACGGAAAATATGAGCTCTAAACCCTTATAATATCTTAGAGGATAAGACGTGTGAAAATGTGGGATTTTTAAAGTGCTATTTATATGTTGTTCATCTTATTGCTGTTGTTGATTCATCATCACAATTCAAACATCCTCCAGACATTAAAAAGATACATATCTTCCACCTTTAGAAGGTTCAGGATTGTGCACTCCTCCTCCATGTTCCTTTGGAACTATAAATGCTGGACCCAGGAGCTCTGACTGGGGTTCGAATTAGTAAACAACTGTCTATTTGAATGCCTTCTTCTCTGTGAATTTATATGAGAGAGAAGAGGAAGCAGCGGTCATCTGATCTTGGTTCTTGTCTTTAGGATCTGAAGAAGCCTGTCCCGGATCTGCTTGGTACGAACAGCATAGACGATGGGATTGAGGATGGGGGGAATGAGGAGATAGAAATTGGCCAGCAGAGTGTGGATTGGAGGAGGCACCTGGTGACCAAACCGATGAATGAGAGAAGAAACAGCAATAGGAACATAGAAAATCAGGATGGCACAGATATGAGACCCACATGTCCCCAGAGTTTTAAGTCTAGCCTCGGGAGTGGCCAACCCCATCACAGCCCTGAAAATCATCACGTAGGAGGCAGCAATGGCCACTGAATCCAGGATCAACACCAGAAAGCCAATGCTCAACCCATAGACATTGTTAACTCTGCTGTCACCACAGGTCAAGGCAACCACAGCCATGTGCTCACAATAGGAGTGGGAGATAACTCGGGTCTTGTAAAGAGGCAGCCGCAGACGAATCATAAGTGGTAGGGGTCCAATATAAAGAACTCCTCGGAGGAAGGCAGCCAGCCCCAAACGTCCCACCACTGCCTGGGTGAGTACCATGCTATGACGCAGTGGATTGCAGATGGCTACATAGCGGTCAAAAGCCATGGCCAGGAAGATGCCCGACTCAACAGTAGCGAAGCAATGGATAAGAAACATTTGAAACAAGCAGGCATCCAGGCCAATGTTGCCAGTTCCGAACCAGAAAATCGCCAGAAGTTTGGGCATAGTAGAAGTAGACAGAACCAGGTCGATGACAGCCAGCATGCACAGAAAGAAGTACATGGGCTGGTGCAGGCTGCGCTCCACCCTTACCACAGCTAGGATGGTGATGTTCCCCACCACAGCCACCAGGTACATGGAGCCAAAGGGGATGGAGAGCCACATGTGCAGGGACTCCAGTCCTGGGATGCCAGTGAGCCACAAAGAGCTCGGTACTGAACATGCATTATGAAAAGTGGACATTGCTATATATAAATAAATCTCATTTGTGTCCCCAAATATAGGAAGATATTTTCCCCTGGAAAGCAAACAAACAGTATTCTTGGACCATATAGTAAATGCTATTGAATAGACAGTGCTACACGACTTTTAGAAGAAATTGTAAAATTCGTACTACATAGAATTTCATGTTACACTAAAGTATCAACATAAATTTAACAAGCATAACCAAAACTATATGTTTGAATGAATGGATGACTTCTCTGATGGTATGAACCTTAAGAAGTGATATTTTTGCATCAATAAATGAATCACCCTGGGGCATATATGAATTCATTTGGTAATTTATCACTCCAGATATAATATAGTGTGGCTTTTGGGATCATATTAGAATGATCTTCTAATATCCAACTAAGAATGTCCCACTAAGGAAGCAGTCTGCATGTCAAGAGACAATATTGGGTAAAGATAGAGTGCAAATAAGATCTTATCTGATACCCACAAGAGAATACTTGCATGCTCATAGAGACAAGGGAGGGACGCTCTGCAGAGGTGCATGACGGGATCGTGAAGTATCAGGATGAACCATAAGCATGGTTACTTAACCCAGGTGTAGTCAGGAGAACACAGGAGGAGCCACTTTTCAAGATCTGGGGCTTTGAATAGAAGAAAAGAACATCATCAAACATGCCTGCAAGGAAGGGAATTTGAAAGCAAGTCTCTGATTTCCCTTATTACTCCTCCATGTCCTGCTGATTCCTCGTTGGCAGGGTCCTTCCAGAAACAGGGGAATCTCCACAAGTGTTCACTTTCTAAATGCACCATGCTGAGACTTGGTAGGGCAAATAAAGGATACCCAGCCCATAGGGTAAAAGAGCTGAGACAGAATCACCCTTGCTATGTCCTTCCCTGACTCTGCACAGTGACTTCAGAGACAAGCTGTGAAGTACCCTTCCTTCCTAGAGCAATGGTAGACTTATTTATTTTTACAGCTATTGCTAACACTAGATCTGTTAGCAATCAGTGTTAGCAATCCCTATGACCCTGGTGGGTGAGCCCATTTTAAGGAGAGTATTAGACCACAACGAGCTTACAAGGCAGCTGTTTTCCTATCAGCACTGCTCTCTGTGATAGACAGCTCTAACTTTTTTGAAGGCTTTTGAACATATTATTTCTTTTGCACACTTATGAAACTTATCACACCTTATCACACTTTTGCACGCTTATCACAACTGCATAAAACACAGCTTGTCATCTTCATAACAAGGCCTCTAGGCTACAGCTTTTAAACATTATTGTGAATTGATTCTAGTTGTATTTCAACAAGAAAAGTTAAATAGTTGATGATTGTTCTCAGATTAAGCCGCAACTTATCAGGTAGTTCAGAGAGTCTGACTTCATATCTCAGCTCCAACAAGTTTTTTCCAAGGAGTGGTTTTGTGAAGAAATCACCCTGTTTCTATTTGGGCCCTGCCAGCATGAGGAACCAGCAGGAAATATAAGTGGCCCCTCCTGTGTTCTGCTAACTACTCCTGGGTTAAGTAGCCATGCTCACAGTTTGTCCTGATTCTTCTCGATCCCATCCATGCACCTATGCAGAGGGTTCCTCCCTTGTCTCCATGAGCATGCCAGATAATCCCTGGTGGGTATCAGATAAGATCCTATCTGTACACAACCTTTACCCAGTATTGTCTCTTGAGAGGCAAATTGCATGAGAATGACGTGCTAAATTTATTTAAAACACTGGAAAGATGTTTAAGTGTTATGTTTGCACTGGTATGGTAAAAAGATTTTCCAACACTTTATGTGCAGTCTATGAGGCTCCTACCCTTTTAGTCTACTTCCAAGATCCATTCCTTCCCTTTGCATCTTACCTTGGAGAATTAAGTATGGGCATGATATAGAGTTGGATGCTCAGGAATTCCAGCTATCCTCATCCTCACTAATTTGATGTCTTCCTGCTGGTTCCTGCTCTTTTTCTTAGTTCTGCATCAGAAGATGCTTTTCCAAGACTGGATAATGTCAGAAAAGCCCAGAACTCTATAACTGCTTCAGAGACAGTGAACTTATAAACACTCTGTGCAATACTATAGGGAATTCTGTCAGCAGTGGTGGATTTGCTCAGGCTCCAGTGCAGAAAGGTAATACCTACATCTGTCCCAAGAGGATGAACAGAGAATCTGGCTCTAATCACACCTCACCCCCCACATGCCATGGCCACTCCAAAGTGAGAAACGGAAGAACAGACCTTCTAGGTCATAATTTCTAAAATATAATACATGTCCTGGCACCCTCTCTCCTGGACTTCCTGAAGCTGGCACATATATTCTGTGTATATGCCTATATGCAGAAATCAAAAAGTATTCCCAAAGTATAAGTGAGTCTTCTTGGACTCAGAAGAGATTGGAGGTCCATATTTATAAAGTCTGTAAACCCCAAGTTCTATCCCTTTACAGTATTTGGGAGAGGGTGATCTAATCCTAAATTAACAGTAAGGTATATCAAAGGACAATACCACAAAAATAGAGACTTTTCCCTATGTCTGGTTTACATTATATAGGAAGAATCATGTATAACCATAAAGGAGATATTCCACTCCATGCTCACTTATATGAACTAACTTTACTAAACCTGCCTTTCCTCACAAACAAGTATAGCCAACCTGAGGAAGCAGTTTCTCTGAGAGGACCTTAATGGGGTGCTTATGGGTTATGAGGCATCATGTTGTAAAGTATGAGGCAAAAAGTCTCCAAAGCTCCAAAGGTTTGAATCTGTGTGACCTCAGGCTGTTCCAACTCTGTGTCTTCACTGAGAAAATTGGAATATTTACATTGTGTAGTTTTGTAACTTTGTATGTAAAAGTTGGTGAAACAAACATACTTAAACAGCATTATCCCCATCAGTAAGATTCTTTCTGCATCATTAGGGGATGTTAGCTCTCGAGATCCCAGCAGACACTGGCTTCCTCCTTCAGATCAGAATCCAGTAAGTTAGGATATGGTGCAGTAAAGTCATTACAGAGAAGACTTAGGCTCCTCCACTTGCCATGGCATCCTGTAGCTATAGAACCTCAGAAGAAGGTAAGGAGCTTGTTACCTGCTTCTCTCTAACCTCAAACTTTACATTCTGCAGAAAATTGCCCAAGTATATGCATTCTTTTTTGCATCTGCATTCATGGATGCATGCATGCATATGTCTACCCTCAGCCAAGTAAAGAAATGTGAACATTATTCCTCACAAGTTCTTATGTATCTTCTGAATCTTAGTTCATCATTCTGACCTCAGAATCGTGAACTCTACCACTGGTAGTTAGTTCATCAGATGAGCCTTGTATAACTGAATGATTTTGCATTGTATTCAAGCCCTGAACACCCTATCACACCAGAAAAGCAGGATTCAGAATTAAAATCATTTCTCATGATGATGATAGAGGACTTTAAGGACATAAATAACTCCCTTAAAGAAGTACAGGAGAATACATGTAAACAGGTAGAAGCGATTAAAGAGGAAACATAAAAATCCCTTAAAGAATTGCAAGAAAACACAATCAAACAGGTGAAGAAGTTAAACAAAACCATCCAGAATCTAAAAATGGAAGCAGAAACAATAAAGAAACCACAAAGAGAGACTACCCTGGAGATAGGAAGCCTAGGAAATAGATCAGGAGTCGTAGACGCAAGCATCACCAACAGAATACAAGAGATAGAAGAGAGAATCTCATGTGCAGAAGATACCATGGAAAACATTGATACAACTGTCAAAGAAAATGCAAAATGCAAAAAGCTCCTGACCTAAAACATCCAGGAAATCCAGGACACAATGAGAAGATCAAACCTAAGAATAATAAGTATAGATGAGAGTGAAAATTCTCAACTTAAAGGGCCAGTAAATATCTTCAACAAATTTATAGAGGAAAACTTCCCTAACCTAAAGAAAGAGATGGCTATGAACATACAAGAAGCCTATAGAACTCCAAATAGACTAGACCAAAAAAGAAATTCCTCCTGTCACATAATAATCAAAACATCAAATGCACAAAACAAAGAAAAAATACTAAAAGCAGTAAGGGAAAAAGGTAAAGTAACATATAAAGGTAGACCTATAAGAATTACACCAGATTTCTCACCAGAGATTTTAAAAGCCAGAAGATCCTGGACTGATATCATACAGACCCTAAGAGAACACAAATGCCAATCCAGACTACTATACCCAGCAAAACTCTCCGTCACTAGAGATGGAGAAACAAAGATATTCCATGACAAAACCAAATGAACACAATATCTTTCCACGAATCCAGCACTTCAAAGGATAATTGATGGAAAACTCCAACACAAGAAGGGAAACTAGAACCTAAGAAAAGCAAAGAAGTGATCTTCCAACAATCCCAAAAGAAGAAAGTTACACAAACATAATTCCACCTCTAATAACAAAAATAACAGAAAGCAATGATCATTTTTCCTTATGGACTCAACTTCCCAATGAAAAGATGTAGAATATCAGACTAGATACATAAAAAGGACCCAGAATTTTGCTGCATACAGGAAACTCACCTCAATGACAAAGACAGACACTACCTCAGAGTAAAAGGATGGAAAACAACCTTCCAAGGAAATGGTCCCAAGAAACAAGCTGGAGTAGCCATTCTAATATCAAGTAAAATCAACTTTCAACCAAAAGTAATCAAAAAAGATAAGAAAGGACACTTCATACTCATCAAAGGAAAAATCTACCAAGATGAACTCTCAATTCTGAACATCTATGCTCCAAATGCAAGGGCACCCACATACATAAAAGAAACTTTACTAATAGCACACATTGTATCTCACAAAATGATAGTAAGGGATTTTGACACCCCACTCTCAGCAATGGACATATTATGGAAACAGAAACTAAACAGAGACAAAATGAAATTAAGAGAAGTTATGAATCAGACGGGTTTAACAGATATCTATAGAACATTTCATCCTAAAACAAAAGAATATACCTTTTTTTCAGCGCTTCATGGTACCTTCTCCAAAACAGGCCATATAATTGGTCACAAAACAGGCCTCAATGGATACAAAATGATTGAAATAATCCCTTGCATCCTATCAGATCACCATGGACTAAGGCTGGTTTTTAATAATGACAAAAACAATGGAAAGCCCACATACACATGGAAACTGAACAATGCTCTATTCAATGATAACTTGGTCCAGGAAGAAATAAAGAAAGAAATTAAAGACTTTTTAGAATTTAATGAAAATGAGGACACATCATACCAAAACTTGTGGGACTCCATGAAAGCAGTGCTAAGAGGAAAACTCATAGCTCTAAGAGACAACAAAAAGAAACTGGAGAAAGCATACACTAACTACTTGACAGCACACCTAAAAGCTCTAGAACAAAAAGAGGCAAATACACCCAAGAGGAGTAGATGGCAGGAAATAATCAAACTCAGGGCTGAAATCAACCAAGTAGAAACAAAAAGAACAATAGAAAATATCAACAAAACCAGGAGCTGCTTCTCTAAGAAAATCAACAAGATAGATAAACCTGTAGCCAGACCAACCATAGGACACAGAGAGAGTATCCAAATTAATAAAATCAGAACTGAAAAAAAGAAACATAACAACAGAAACTGGGGAAATTCAAAAAATCATCAGATCCTACCACAAAAGCCTGTACTCAACAAAACTAGAAAATCTGGATGAAATGGACAACTTTCTAGATAGATACCAGATACCAAAGTTAAATCGGGAGCAGATAAACAATATAAACACTCCCATAATCTCTAAAGAAACAGCAGCAATCATGAAAAGTCTCCCCACCAAAAAAAGCCCAGGACCAGATGGGTTTCATGCAGAATTCTATCAGACCTTCAAGGAAGACCTAATACCAATTCTCTTCAAACTATTCCACAAAATAGAAACAGAAGAAACACTACCCAGTTCATTCAATGAAGCTACAATCACACTCATACCTAAACCTCACAGAGACCCAACAAAGAAAGAGAACTTCAGACCAATCTCTCAATGTAAAAACACTCAATAAAATTCTTGCAAACCAAAACCAAGAACACATCAAAACAATTATCCATCATGATCAAGTAGACTTTATCCCAGGAATGCAGGAATATTTCCATATTCAGAAATCCATCAATGTAATCCACTATATAAATAAACTCAAAGAAAAAAAAACATATGATCATCTTACTAAATGCTGAGAAAGCATTTGACAAAACTCAACAACACTTCATGGTAAAGTCTTGGAAAGATCAGGAATTCAAGGCTCATACCTAAACATAGTAATACAGCAAGACAGTAGCCAACATCAAACTAAATGGAGAAAAACTTGAAGCAATCCCACTAAGATAAGGGACTAGACAAGGCTGCCCACTCTCTTCCTACCTATTCAATATAGTACTGGAAGTCCTAGTTGAGCAATTAGACAACAAAATAAGTCAAAGGGATACAAATAGGAAAGGAAGAAGTCAAAATATCACTATTCACAAATGATATGATAGTATACTTAAGTGAACCCAAAACTTCCACCAGAGAACTCCTAAACCTGATTTAAAAAAAAAAAAACTTCAACAAAATGGCTAGTTATAAAATCAAATCAAACAAATCAATAGCCTTTCTCTACTCAAGGGATAAACAGGCTGAGAAAGAAATTAGGAAAATGCCACCCATCACAATAATCACAAATAATATAAAATACCTTGGTGTGAATCTAACCAAGCAAGTGAAAGATATATATGACAAGAACTTCAAGTCTCTAAAGAAAGAAATAGAAGAAGATCTCAGAAGATGGAAAGATCCCCCATGCTAATAGATTGGCAGGATTAATATAGTAAAAATGGCCCTCTTGCCAAAAGCAATCTACAGGTTCAATGCAATCTCCATTAAAATTCCAAATCAATTTTTCATAGAGATAGAAAGAGCAATTTGCAAATTCATTCAGAATAATAAAACACTAAAACTAATAGAAGAGAAGGTGGGGAAGAACCTTGAATACCTGGGTACAGGGGAAAAGTTATTGAACAGAACACCAATTACAATTCCTTATTCTCTAAGATTAAGAATTGACAAATGAGACTTATAAAACTGCAAAGCTTCTGTAAGGCAAAGGGCACTGTCCATAGGACAAAATGGCAACCAACAGATTGGGAAAAGTTCTTTACCAATTCCACATCCAGTAGAGGGCTAATAGCCAATATATACAAAGAACTCAAGAAATTAGACTCCAGACAACCAAACAACCCTATTAAAAATGGGGTACAGAGCTAAACAAAGAATTCTCAACTGAAGAAAATCAAATTGCTGAGAAACACCTAAAGAAATGTTCAACATCCTCAGTCATCAGAGAAATGCATATCAAAACAACCCTGAGATTCCACCTCACACCAGTCAGAATGGCTAAGATCAAAAACTCAGGTGATAGTAGATGCTGATGAGGATGTGGAAAAAGAGGAACACTCCTCCATTGTTGGTGGGATTGCAAGCTGGTACAACCACTCTGGAAATCAGTCTGGTGGTTCCTCAGAAAATTGGACATATCATTACTTGAGGATGCAGCTATACCACTCCTGGGCATATACCCAGAAGATGCTCCAACATATAACAAGGACATATGCTCCATTATGTTCATAGCCACCTTATTTATAATAGGCAGAAGCTGGAAAGAACCCAGATGTCCTTCAACAGAGGAATGGATACAAAAAAATTGGTACATTTACACAATAGAATACTACTCAGCTATTAAAAATAATGAATTTGAGAAATTCTTAGGTAAATGGATGGAACTAGAGCAATTAGAATATCATCCTGAGTGAGGTAACCCAATCACAAAAGAAAACACATGGTATTTACTCACTGATAATACCAAGATTCAACCCAAGATTCAACTCTCAGACCACATGAAGCTCATGAAGAAGGAAGACCAAATGTGGGTGCTTCAGTCCTTCTTAGAAGTAGTAACAAATACTCAAGGGAGCAAATATGGAGACAAAATGTGGGACAGAAATTGAAAGAGGGGCCATATGGAGACCATTCCACCTCGGTATCCTACCCATGTGCAGTCACCAAAGGTAGACACTGATGTAGATATCAGGAGGTGCATGCTGACAGGAGCCTGATATAGCTGTGTCCTTAGAGGTCTGCCAGAGTCTGATATATTCAGAGGTGGATGCTCACAGCTAACCATTGAACTGATCAAGGGGTTCCCAATGGAGGAGTTAGAGAGAAGACTGAAGGAGCTGAAAGGGTTTGTGTCCCCATAAGGAGAGCATCAATACCAACCAACCAGAGCTCCCGGGGTCTAAACCACCAGCCTGGGAGCACATAGGGAGAGACCCATGGCTCCAGCTGTATATGTAGGGGAGGATGGCCTTGTTGGCATACATAGGAAAGGAGATCCTTGATTCCATGCAGGCTGAATGCCAAATGTGGGGGAATTTGAGGGTAGGGAGGTGGGAGTGGGGGGGTAGATGGGGCACATCCTCATAGAAGCAGGAGGAGGGAGGATGGAATAGAGGGTTCTTGGTTGGGGGGGTATAGGGTAAAGTGACAACATCTGAAATGTAAATAAAATATCCAATAAAAAATATTTTAAAAAATAAAAATAACAACTCATCAGTCAAATGAAAATGCTCAAGTGCTCCTAGTCACTTATTCCTAGCAGCTGCCATATTGAGCCATTTAGATCAGACTGTACCCATTACTGCAGAAGATTCTGTTGGAGGGCTATACTCTAGAATGCCCTCCAAATCCTTTCAACATCTAAAAAAATTATGTAAATTTATCACTAACTCTAGGTCCTTGAAAAATACAGGGTTCTTTTTTTTTCTAGTTTCCTAATGATACTCATGGTAACTTCCTGTTCATCTGGCTGACAGCAAACCACTGAAAAGTATTTAGATTCAGTCTCAGCTCTCTCAAATACCCTTCGAATTTGAAATATTCCATGCTGGATTCTACTTCTGTTACCTCCTTTAAATTGCTGTCAACAGTAGGACACATGGCTTCTGTTGTGTGCCACTGGCATTTTATCTGTACATTCCTCTCTAGCTATCAGCAACTTTTATCTGAATTGACCATGAAGACTCACTCTCCATTGGGTCCTGCTTTAACACTATTTCTCATCTTTCTGTCTTCTTATTTCAGTGCATTGTTTCTATCATGTCTCAAAGAATTGTATTTCTTCATGTCTCAAGCTTCAACTCCATGCAACTTTATATTCAAATAAGTTGGCAACTACACACATAAATTAAGTGATATGGGTTATTACTTAATGGATTACGAAAAAGGTCTATGACTACAGTAAACTCATTTCTTTAATAGAGAATTCTAAAATGTTTTAAAATAATAAAATCATATTCACTAACATGATCATACTATCAAATTTTACTTTTTTAAAGTGAGGCATGTAGATATCTATTAAGACAGAAAGTGTTCACAATCTTGACAAGCTAGTCAACAATGAATATTAAGAAAACAGAATTATCACTATGTACTAACATTATCAACAAAGCAAATCATCAGAAAACCATATTGCGTTTGTGCTTAGAGATACAGGAAACTTGAAGAGTGAGTAATTCAATGTTGGCAGAATAGTACCATGCAGAATCTGGTTTAAATGAGTTTGAGAAAAGCAGGATTGGAAGTCTAACAAAGGTCTTCCTCATGTAAACAATTTCTCTATAGAAGACAACAGTGGGTAGACATCAGATTCAGAGAGAAGTAAAGTCAAGAAGGGTTTGTGTTTGCTTGTTTCTAAAGAGGGAGTTCAGGGTGGAGGGAAATTTTGTCTTATTGTTTTATAATTCATAGTGGGATCTCATCTGCCTTTGGCTGCAAAGTAACACAGAACTGACAATTGACTATAAATGACTGGCCAGATTTTGTCAGGTGTGCCTGTGGGCACTTCCTATGTAAATGGGGAGAAATTGTTTGCTCAGGTGCAGGTCACAGGGCCATGGTAGAAGAGAGCTTGAGTTTCAAAGTAGAAAAAACCTGAAAGTTTGTACAGATACCCTGCGTTTTCAAAGAAGGTGAATTCTCTGTATTCACTCTTGAATTTATTGTGAAGCACCTACTGTGTCAATAAAGCTATTGATTTCTTCATATATTCAAAGAATAAAAACAATAAAAATAAAAAGAGAAACGTGAGGGCTCATGAGATGAGTCAGAAGATGAATGAATGTACTTGTCACCAAACGTGATGACTTCAATGGCTCAAACCTTAGAGCACAAGTGATAGAATGAAGGAACTGAGAGAGAAGGCAGGAGAGGGAAAAGGACACTGCTCTTTGTTTTATGACCTACCACCCATCCTTTTACAAACACCTAACTGCATCTTGCAAGCACAGATTATCCAATGATCCATGTGCTTTCTTTCTTTGAAGGCTCATCTAAAATCTGCTTTATCCAGAATGTTGAAGTCAGAATGGAAGAGTGAATGAAACAAGTCTTCAAATAAAAATCCAGATCTTGGTACTCCACAGTCAGTGTTTTATCTATTGTATGACAAAGTTCTCACCCTAGAATAAGATAGTAACTCCTGTCCTTGTTTCTTCTAAAAAATGCTTGTATAAAACTACTAACTGACACCCTACAAAGAGAAGGTAAGGGAAGAGGAGGGAATAGGACAAAGGAGGTGGAGGGATGAGGGGAGGAGAAGGGAGAAGAAGAGAAGAGAGGAGGGAAGGGGAGTGAAGGAGTGAAGAGGGGAGGGGAGGAGAGGGGAGAAGAGAAGAGAAGAGGAGAGGAGAGGAGAGGAGAGGAGAGGAGAGGAGAGGAGAGGAGAGAAGTAAACAATGATAGATTTAAAAGATTACAACTCAATGGCAGGAAGGAACTTACCTGAAACCTTTTAAGGATGTAATAGGACCCCAAAGAAATGGGTTTCTTAGTAGACCCTGTCACCTCTCTCATTCAGACCTCATTCTCTTTTGTTGACTAGTGCATCATCTTGATAATAAGGAGGAACAAGCTGGTGGGAGCAAGAAAGGCAACATTTCCAAATTTTGAAAATATATATATATATTTTTATAATATATATGTGTGTATGTATACATATACATATACATATACATATACATATACATATACATATAC
>JADRCG010009139.1:565306-602238 GCA_019844195.1 Rhabdomys dilectus
GCTGGCTGGCTGGCTGGCTGGCTGGCTGGCTGGCTGGCTGGCTGGCTTGAAGGCTGGCTGGCTGGCTGGCTGGCTGCCTGGCTGCCAGGCTGCCTGGCTGGCTGACTGACTGGCTGGCTTGCTTGGTTTTATTTGCTGTGACAAGGATTCAACCTGGGACCCTGCCCATACTCAGCATATACTCTACCATTGAGGTGCATCTCAAATGCACTTCTTACATTTTATTTGAAACTAGGTGATTCTAAATTGACCAAGCTGGCCTTGAACTTAAGATCCTCCAGCCTCAATTTCTGTAGTAGTTTGCCTTTAGACCTGATCGACAAGACCCAGCTCCTGCTATATAAATTCTATAGATTCTACTGCACAGGCAGAGATCTCTGCAGCCACTACCTTTCCTACAGCTAAGAAGAACATGAGGAGTCATTTTGTTCCTTTTGGTGTGCCTTTATTGTCATCTCTAGCTCTTCCTTTAATCCCAATACTTGCTAGATTTCATGACATTTGGAAGACATATTCTACCCTATTGATCTTTGACATTAACACTATTATTTTCTTCCGGCTGGGTCCCTTATCCTCCTCTTTTATTCTCCAGGTTCATTATCTCCTTTGAAAAATGCTAAACAGAGATCAGCTGCGAAGGCACATGCCTTGAATCTCAGCCCTCAGGAAGCAGAGGCAGGCAGATTCAAGGCAAATCTGGTCTACAGTGTGAGTTACAAGATAGCCAAGGCTACACAGTAAAACTCTGTCTTGAAGAAAAAAGATGGAAAGAGAGAGGGAGGGCAAGGAGGGAGTCAGGGAGGAAGGAAGGAAAAAAGAAGAGAGAAAAGAGAAAGAGAGAAGTGGAGAAAGATAGGCGTAGAGCAAGAGAGAGAGGAAGGAAAGAAGGGGAGGAGAAAGAAAATGCTCAAACATAGCTGAAAATTGGTCAAGTACTTGCCTAGCATGTAAAAGTGCTAAGTCCAATTCCTCACTGCGAGAAAATGCTTAAACATTTTACCAAAACACACGGTCCCTTTTTACCTCTTTTAGGGATAGTCTAAAATATGTCTTTTGAGGATTTTGTGGTTTTCATGGTAAAACTCTTAGCATAAATCTGAGGCACTGAACGTGCTCAGCAAATGTTGGTACCTTTTTGAGGAAAACTAATGGTTCTTAATTATTGATTGTTACATAGCTGGGAATTGTCAATGTTAAATGTGGGGCTATTAAGAGCTTAGTTTTAAGGAATTTAAGTGAGACTGCAGGAAACTGTACGATTCTAGAAAGTGTTCTAGTAAGTGGGGTGTCCAGTCTCAGGAAGACAAAAATCTCATTTCTTTCTCCTAAGGAAATCCTGGCTTTAAGGTCTATATGATGTCAGTAAGGTATTGTGAGAGTGGGTGCAGAAAACCCCGAGGGGACCCAGAAGTTCTGAGAAACCTCACAGGTTACATGGCAGTAGAAAGAAGGTATGGGGAGTGAAAGGGCTCAGGGAAAGCAAGGGAGTGGGGAAAAGTGGGGAGAGCACAAAAAAAAACCAAATTTTGCTTGTCACACATGTTGCAATGAAACCTAGTACTTTTTAAGCTAATAAGAAAGTCTTAAGCAAAAATAATAGTAATTAAACTTCAAATAAATTCTATTTCTTGTGAATGAAAATGAAAAATAAAATACTGGAATGGAAAAGAAACCAACTCTTGTCTAAACTGTTTCTGTTAACCTAGGTCTATGTCCCCTCAACACTGTTTTCTTCCAAAATAACCCTTGTTTAAATTTGTGATTCCTAAGTTATAATCAAGGAGGAAAACGTCAGATATTGCTGTCAGGATAAGAGAACATAGAGAATGACCATGTACTGAATATTTTTAAAATCTAGAACTTTTCATCTTTAATGCTTACACCATAAAAAATGATAAATGTTTGAGGAAATTGGTGTTTTTAATCTGATTTGAACATTAATCAAAGTGTATGCAGTCAGAAACGTCATATGGTTCTCCATACAAGCTGATGTTTTATTTGGGGAGACAAGTTAAGAATAAATTTTAAAACATTCATTCTCTATTTCCTCAAACTCTCATTCTTCAATCCCCTCTGATTTAGCTCCTTAGACAGTCCTGCCTTTGTTTCATCTTCTCACCTCTCTGTCTGTTTCTCCCCTCTTATTACTTAGAATCTCACAATTGTTTCTTTGATATTTTTAGAAATGTCATCATGTATATTCACGGAATTTAAGTTCCAGACTAGTATATCCTTCTCCCAGTAGACCAGTCACTCAGAAATTCCACAGGAGTCTTAAACATTACATGACCAAAGCAAACCTTGCTATCTCCCCACCAACTATTTTCTCTGCATGTGCTTCCTAGATCCATGTACATCACAGCTAAGCCTTCCACAGCTAGGTGGGAAAGTCAGGAGTGAGGCTTTATGCACTCTCCTCTTCTGCTCCATCCATATATCATATAGTCATAGTCACGTGACAAACATATCTATCTCAGTATTCTTCTAGGCCTCTTGCTTAAATCACCATCATCTTGTGTCTAAACAAGAACAAGTTAGGCCTCCTAACTGGTCTCTGTGGTATAACTCTTGGACTCTCTATAATAACCCTTTCCCTCTACTATAATCAATAAGACCATTTTACAAAGCAAATTATACACCCTTGGCTTTGGCTAGAACCTCCATCAGCTACCATAGGACTTAGGATGGACTCTCCATCCCAAATCAGACTATAAAAGCCCTGCATTGTCTGGTCACTCCTTCAGCCACACTTCTTCCCACTACCCTACAGCAATGTACCCTCCTGCCAGGTGCCATGGCATAAGGATCTCTTCCCAGGCAGACATGAAGACCAGCTATCACCTCTTGCTGTTCCTCTTTCTATCCCCTCTGTGTCATCCCTTGTTCACTTATCATCTCTTGCCTCAGTCACTATTCATCTCTGCCTCTGTTTTCTGCCCCTACTCAGCCTATCCATTGCAATGTGACTGTGTGTTTTATTTCCCAGTTGAAGACTGCTTACAGGGTCCCATTGCTACAAGAAAGATCAAATCTACTGACCACACTTTTGTATGTCTTTGTGCCTGCACCTGTCAGCATCACTCCTGTTCTCTAAATGTTCATTCTTGGTTCAGCCACACTGGATTCTCTGCCTTCTGCTCAGTAGTCACATGTATAGTTTACCAGATTAAACTGCAATGTTTTCCTTAGTCCTCTTTCCTGTCTGGCCAAGATCCTGCTGCCTTCATAGAGACACCCTCTTGAGCTCCTTCAAGGAGACTTTCTCAGTCATTTCAGTAGTAACTTGTTATTTCAGTGGTTCTCAACCTTCCTTAGGCTGTGAGCCTTTAACACAGTTTCTCATGTTATAGTGCTCTCCTAACCATAAAATTATTTTCGTTGTTACTTCATAGCTGTAAGTTTGCTACTGTTATGATTCATAATGTATATATAGGTTATCTGATATGTAACTTCTGTGAAAGGGTTGTTTGACCCCAAAGGGGTCAGGACCCACAGGATGAGAACCACTATGTTAAATACTGCATCAAAAAGCACCATGAAAGTGCAATTGTTGCTAGCTTTGCTTGTGTCTGTAGATCCAGAGTAGTCTGTAGGCTTTGTAACTCACAGCCTGTAATTCAATTCAGAGCTCACAGACTCTAGTGAACATAGTTGGTACATAAAGGACAGTTTTAAATAAATGCAGGGGAGACTTCCGTTTCCTGATAATCTTGTCTTCTTCCAGCCACTATATAATATGTCATCAACTGACCCAAACCTAGTCCTACCTCCACAGAAGTTTGTCACCTCAGTCAAAATGAAACCCAAAGTGAATTCCCTACTCCACGTCTGTGTGCTCAAATGTGTGTGTGGGGGGGGGGTGTCTGTGTGTGTGTGTGTGTGTGTGTGTGTGTCTATATGTGTTTCTTTTACCTTTTCTTAGACTCTTTTTCTGATGTTTATTTGTTTGCTTGGTCCTTTCTGGTTCATTTCTTTTTTATTTAATCTCATTTTATTTATTATTATCATTATTAATATTAATATTATTATTTTAGATGCCTGTTTGTTTTTTAATAAGAGAGAGAAAGAGAGAGTGTTTGGATTTGTATAAAAGAGAAAGAGGGAGGATCTGGGAAGAATTGGAGGAGAGAAAACTGTAATCAAAATATAGTATATGAAAAAGATCTATTTTCAATTTAACAAAAAGCAAATGCTTACTCCAAGGTTTCATAGCTCTGTGAATTTTCCCCAAAACACAAGTTAAGGGTGGACCACATGAAAGCATGATGATGGCAGGATTACCTTTTGTATCTATGGACACCATGAGACCCCCTTAGGCACATGTCAGATAGTTACTGACTATCTGATGAGAGCATATCCTCTTACATCATGTGTCACCCCATCCTAAATGAATGTACTGCTTGTGTTTCAGGCCGGCCTGCACTCTTCCTGGGTGACTTGTCTCCCTGATATACTCCTGATGCCTTCCTATAGACTCCTGATGATTGCTGCTCACTCTCCTGTCTCTTTTCCCTCACTGCTCAGTCTCAAATCTTGTCTGTGGTGTCTAATATACCCAGAAGTATCAACCTTCACTCTTTTTAGCTTTGAAGAAAACTTACCTCCAGTTCCATTCAGTCTTTGCCAGTCTCCTCCTCTTTAAAACACTTTACCCAATTTGGCATGGATATTTTTTTCCAGTCTTTCAATGTCACAGGGATGGCTGTGTTCATTTCCTGCCTTCTCACCAAAGACATCAGTAAGGAGCCAAAGGAAGTCTGTGTGATTTCTTCATCTCCTCCAGAACCATCGATGAGAGCCTTAAGTCAGCACACTTGTCTGCCTTGTTCATTATGGCTTTACCTACAGAAAACCTTACAATGATAGATTTGGAGAATTATACCATCATGGAGGATGCAAACCTCAGATTTAAGCCTCGTCTCCACATCTTTAGACTCTTCCTACAGTATTCCAGGACTGTGGCTATAGGACCACACTGTGGAGACCCAGCTGCTTGTGGCTGAACCTCTTAATGCCCCACCTATCCTTCTCAATATCTTCTCTCAGCCACTTTGCAGCAGCTATGAGTGAGACAGGGCCTGAATGTGAAGAGGAAGAAAAGCAACAGTGACAAGAGGGGGGAAATTATAGGAATGAGCTGAGTTACTAAGCCAAAGGTTTCTGGTGATAGACTCTAAGAAGCACCTCAAAATGAACATATACCTGGGAGGCAGACAGGGGCTTCTTCTAATGAAGGCATGACAGAGGATCTGAAGCCCACAAAACAAAGCATAAACAGATAAAGATATCCAATTACCTAGAAGTATGCTGGGATGAATGACAACAGGGAGATGAGGTAGTGCCTGAGGCAGGAAGAAGTCATCTGCTTAGATCTGAGAAGCAAGGAAGAGTGAGGCTAGGCTTTGTCACTCCTTGGCACTGTTTCTCAACCTTTGGGTGCTATTTCTGCCATTGTTCTGATTGAACCCATTCTCTGTTCACATGCCCTGACTGTTTTCCTTCCTCTGGTCCAGACTCTAGATGATCTGCTCAAGTTCCAACCCCACTCCTAGAGTCTAGTTGGTCCCAGCACAAGTGCCCCTCCCAATCAGCCCGTGTCTAGTGCCTCAGACCCAGCAGGCTCTCATCCTCAGCATGAAGCTCCACTCACTTGCTGGGGCTCACGAGAAAGCAATGTCATGCTCCTCTTTCCATGAGAGGAGATGCACAGAAAAGCCTGGATATATCCTCAGTCAGATTCTCTTTTCCCAAAAGAAAAAGGGAACAGTGGGTCCTGTCTCTGAGGAGCATAGTAAATAGACCTCATGATAGGCACTGACTCCTCTCTGGGAGTGACTCAATTTTCTAGGCTTTGCCTTGGGCTTCCTACCAACCCCACATTCTGACCACTTTGTGGCTGTCACACTCTGTCTTGACTCTCCCTGGAGGCAGTGACTGGCCTGATTGCAGTGAGGTAATGAGTGTGCCTCTTTCCACCCTCCCTTGGTGCCTGCCAAGATCTACAGCCTCTTCAGAATACACAAAAGGATTACACCAATGCTTGCTCCTTGTGGCTGAGAAAGGGAGGGTTGTTAACTCATAAGAGGAAGATTATCTTTGGCTGTTTCATTACTAGTTTGGGGTTTGTTTGTTTGTTTGTGACATGACCTGTAATTTGAGGTTTTCAGTGGGACACCTGGGTTTGAGTCCTAGCTTGTAAGCGCAGCAAGGCATTTAATCACAGGACTCTAGGGAGGATCCAGTGACATCCTTATGGACTAGCAATCTATGGTACTAATATTCAATAACCATTAATCTTCGATATTATCAAAGTATTAACACTGAAACACATCAAGGACTGGTCTTAGAGTCTGCTACTGTATCATAGTCCTAAGGAGTGAAGATGGGGTTCAAATGAGCCTCTGTACCCCCTAACATCAAAACATCTACCTTCCTCTCTGAGGCATCGCAGCCACTTCTACTAAGATTGTATCCTACTGACTAGCACTCTCCCTGAAGGTACCCTAACTCCCACCCTCAGGAATGAGAATACACCTTGTTAATTGTTAACTAAGATGAGAGCATTATACAGTAATTCTCTCTTAAACCTACCCCTCTATTAACTTCAATTTGTGTGTCCTTTGATCTACCCCTCTCCTTTCCCACCCTGTGAGTCTCTGGCAATATTTTTATATTACACGGATAAGTGGAATTGTCTCTCTGTGCCTATCTTATGTAACCTTTCTGCAGGTTAATTTTTATTGTGACAAATGATAGCATTTTGTTTTGTTATGGTTAAATAATATGTAATTGTGTATAACTACCACACCTTCCTCATCCACTCATCCATTGCTGGACACTGAAGTCTATGGTGCTGGTTGTGAGTGAACACTGAGGGTTAAGATACCTCTTCAAACTACTGATTTCATTTTCTTGGGGTATACACCCAGTCGTGGAATTGATAGATGATGTGACAGTTTAATTTGTAAATAAATAAATACCACATAGTAACACAGGAATGAGACCTTCATGAGATGGATTCCCTGGATCTTAGACTTGCCAGCCTTTAAAACCTTAAGTCAAATAAATTTTTACTATTCATAATTTACCCTGATGGAACTTCATTACAGCAGAAGATGGATGAATATATACTTCTTTCCTCCAATAAGGTCTAAATTTCAAAGCTTCAATTTGATGCCTCTTTCCAGTATCCCAGAGGCCTCTTTTGTTCCTTATCCCCAAGGAGTTTCTACTCAAATGTAGGGCCCTAATGACAAGATAAATACTGGCGCTCTTATGTTTCCAGTAGTCTAAGTCCTGCAGGACCTGGAACTCCACTCCACCCACTTCCAAACCAGGTAAGTCTGGCTGTCTGTAAGCTTGCCCATGCACCCACATTATACATACTATAAGCTGACCACAGACCCAAGTGCCAGTAGGATAGTTCCTAATTAAGACATCCCCTACTCTGTATAACAGCCTCTTCTGACAATCAACACAGCCACCAGTGAAGTATGAATCATCCCCTCTAGGTCATACATAAGGAAGCTGGTTAACAGAGCTTAGGGGAGATCAATGAATCTACACAGCTGGTGAGTTTCTGAGCCAGGATTTGAATTGCACTGAACCTGGTCTTCCATAAATCAGGGGTAAACATTGGCCAGTGGCTTCCAGGTTCTCAAGAGGGGTGAACAATTTGCTCCTTTACTCATAGCTCTGTTCCTGGTGCATGGATGCCTATTCTTGTGTTCTAGGTAAGGCCTGTCTTCCAGCAAATGCTAAAATGAGTCAAACAAGACAGATGGATAAGAGACGACTTGATATTTTTAGAAAGTTATTTGAAAGAGGCTACGGTATGTTAGGTTGACTGCAAGATGCAGACAAATGAGGGAAAAAACCCACAAAGTTATACAAAAGTCAGCTACAGACATGGAAATAAGAATGCTGTAAGAACATCCAGTACCACCTTCACCATGAATGGGCTTAGCACAATGCTGTTCAGCCCTCAGGCGGGAGGTCATTAATCAGACAACAGGGGTCACTGTGAATGTTGATGACGGTGGTGTTACTTTAGCCTCGCATCACTGCCTACAATATTCCCATCCTGGATGTTTTTAATGAATTCTAACTCAAATATTAGTGAAAGTTAGGAAATGAGAAGAGTCTGATCTATGCTCCAGCCCTAACATCTTTCCTAGACTCTATACTATACTCAGTGCCTGTGCTTCCAACCTCACTTCCCCTGTGCAAATGCAGCTAAGTTGGCATGGGGGTTAGGAGTGGTTAAGGACATTGGGGTATGTGGATCCATGAAAGATGGGGGAAGTTCTTAGAGTGGACATTCAAGAGAAAAGTAAATCTGATGTGATGATTAACTGCCTAAGTGGAAAACAGAAGAAAAGAAATGGGTCTGATTTCTTCATGCATGCCTAGGTTATTTAGCCTTCTGCTCTCTCTTTGTCAGAGAAATCATATCTGAGGGATGGGCAACTGAAGAAAGTGTCCTGTAAATACATGAATCTGAATCTTCTGAATGAAGTCTTGCCCCTGAGTCTTTTAATTTCCTGTACGGGAGAGGATATTTGGATTACACTGCTTTATCACTGTTCATCATCAAAAGAAGTCAAAACAGAAACCCAAACAGGGCAAAAATCTGGAGGCAGGAACTGATGAAGAGACCATGGAAGAGTGGGGTTTTACTGGCTGGCTCTTCATGGCTTGCTCAACATGCTTTCTTATAGAAGCCAGGATCAACAGTCCAAAGATAGCACAACTTACAATGGACTAGATTGTCCCTCATCAATCACTAACTTAAAAACTGCCCTACAAGCTTGCCTATAACCTGATCTTGTGAATTGCCCGTGAGTCTTTTCATGTCTATATGAACACACAAAATCACAAGCTTACGAAGCATACTCATGCCTTTTCACAAGGTCCCACACCCTGATTTCCTCTCTCGCTGATACATTCAATGACCACTTGGCTGAAATTCCCTGTAGAGATTATTAGTTCCAGAAGAGATGATGGAACTATCACAGAAGATTGTACAGGATAGAGTTAAATAGGTATAATGAGAGAGGAAGGGACAGGATAACCACTGGGATGGAAGAAAGACACTCTGCTATAACAGTACTGGAAAGCTCTCTACTTCTCTTCCTGTCTTTCTCCAAGACAGTTTCAAGGGTCCTTTGGTGAAGGTAGCTGATGACATCAATTCCACGGAATACTGCATCTTTAGCTGGGGACATGACTGTGGTACCTCCAAATGATCTTCCTGGTTCCACTCTCTGTTTCAGTTAGCAACAGGACACAGTTGTGCTCCATCACATCGTGAGCACTTCTCTCCACGTGACCACTGGTTTTTACTCTGATCTTTGCTTCTTTTTCATCAGCATCTCTCCCCACTGTCCTCTTCCCATGTCTTTCACTTAACCTCCCCACTCCCTAAAATTCTTAATCATTGCTGGTTAGTATATAAGAAAAGTGAGAAGACCTGTGTAGGTGGAGGAAGATCAGGGAGGGAGACGATGTGGAGTGGAGATGTGTCAAAGTTCATCATTGTCTTTGGACAAAATTTATTTCTGCTTGCTTTGGGCATTGTGTGTTCTTGAAGATTTAAACTCATTTCCCATCCTTTCAAATATTTTTACTTTGTATTAGAGGAAATACTTGCAAACAATTATCTCTCAGTGACCTCATCAAACCATCTATTATGGCTAAATCAGCCTGATAACTAACACTACCAATCCTGCATCCTCTCATTTGATTCTGCCAACAACTGTCTGTATAACACACATGAAACAAGTCCAGGATCTTACCAACCATGAGCCAGGAAGTCTTCTATCCATCAAAGTCTACAAGAGACTCAACCCTATACCTGTGTTTTGATATTCCTGGTCAAGACAAATCCTTATATATGAGTTGTTATGGGTTCAGTAGTTTGGGGAAAGATGATCTTACCCTCCATTTGCTTCTCCTCAATATTAATCTTCACATCTTGTGGCCTGCATCCAATCCAACTGACCCTGTATTATTAACATCACCTGTATATTGTCACATTGCAGATAAATCTGAAGAAAACAATACTAGAAACTTGCAAGAGATTTATAGACAGAGAGGACTACTATGTAAACATCTCTAGTTCTTACTTTCACCATGGAAATGGTTCTATAGGCATGCCCTTCACCGCATCCCACAGCAAAGACATTAAATCACTTAGAACTGAAAAGAGTTCCTGCCGGGGGCCACTCCACCCGTGCCCCGGCTTGGGGTGGCGAGGGGGAGAGAGAGAGATGCAGCCTCTTCTTCTTTCTTCTCCTCCTCCCACCATCCGGTTCTCGAGGTAGCCCCTGGGCCGCTGCTGTGTGTTGATCTGCAGTCAGGGATCCTGTGGCCTGAGACTGGCACTAGTATCCCAGCCTTAAGACCAGCAAGGGGTTAAGCAGATAGCTTTGTGCTATCCTAAAAACTTCTGAGGGTAGGAGACTGCAGGCTGGGGTGATTAACACCTGTAGCCTAACTGCTGAGGATTAGGCAAGATGGCCTTTGTTCTATCTCAGCAGGAACTGCTGGGCTCTAACTTACGGCTGGGTCGCAGGAAGAAAAGACACTTAGAAAAGTTGCTATAGAGTTTATTAAGTGTAAAAAGTATCCTATGAAAGCTATCTGAGGGGAAACGTGGAAAGGTACTGAGTGGGGAAGAAGAAAAGATTCTAACAAAGTAAAAATTCTAAGGGAGAAGAATTCTAGGCAGGGGGAAAGGAAAGGGCAATGGGGTCTTAACTAACTAATTGATTCCTAACTCGCTAGCTACTCACTCCATTCTAACTCCCTAACTTCCTAACTGTCTTTGTCTTCAGTATTTATACACCATTCAGCATACATGATCACATGTTACAAAGTTCATCACAAGTTCACACCAAAAATCGGATCATAAATTGAAATAGAAGTTTACAACACAGAATGTTTACATGAATATCCATTAGGAGTAATTATCTAACTAGACATTCATCACCTGTCTAGCTCCACAGGTTCGCAGAAAGTTTGAAACTATAACTTAAGAAATTGGTGAAGTTTTGTATAGATAAACCCAGGCAATATTTTCTCTTCTGTCCTGGTACCTATAATAAATTGTGGATAACCTCTATTGACCTAGGCTAATGGTTATGACTTCTTGGAATGTGCTCTAAGCAGGAAAAGGTCTAGGGGCAATTAACTGATAACACTCAGGAGACTGGCAGAGTTCTCTTTGCAGTTTCGACTATGCCTGAGGGACTTAATAGCAGTCCCGATATAAAAGACCTTAATAATCATTGATATAATTTTAGGAATTCTTATAGGATCATCATTAAGACTTAAGTGGTCATCTATATGTCTGTATAACAAGACAGTACATCTTTGTGGGTCTGCAGAGATCTGCTACAAAGGGGTGTGTTATTGCTTAGTGATAGTAGCAAATGTCTAATAATAATAATAATGGGAAAAGCATATTAATAGCAGGAATCTTTCCTAAAATCATGTCCACCACAGCCTTGCTAATGGGGCACACTCGTCGCAGATTATATAATAATCCGAGGCAAGCATTTCAGGATGATCATCTGCCAATTATTAGCTTGTCCCATTATGGCTCCTGACAAGTTCCTTTGAACCTTGGTGATACTAACTCTTCTCCTGCTTTGTCTATTTCCCAGGGCCTTACAATCTTATCATCCCAGATGCTCTTTTGTGGAGTTTAACTCAAATGTTTCTGCTGCCATTAAACTACAGCATAAAGATGATCTCAGCTTCCCCATCTCTTTAAGGCTTCATAGAGCTCAGAGTGTATATCTTCCATACACACTCTTTTTCAGTCTGACCATGAAACATATGAACCAAAGCCATCAGTACCCAAGCTCCTTCCTGCTAATGGGAATTCTAAGCCTCAAGACATCCTACTTCCAAATTGCATTTCCTTTCTGTTCCTGTATGCCCTGGCAGTTCTTGGCAACCTGGCTGTCCTGCTAATAGTGCACTCTGAACCTGCACTGCACCAGCCCATGTACCTGTTCCTGTGCATGCTGTCCACTATTGACCTGGTGCTCTGCACCTCCACTGTCCCCAAGCTCCTTGTATTCTTTTGGGCAAATGCAGCTGAGATTGCCTTTGGAGCCTGTGCTGCACAGATGTTCTTTATCCATGGCTTCTCAGCTGTAGAATCCAGTATCCTGCTATCAATGGCCTTTGATCGCTACTTGGCCATCTGTCGGCCACTATACTATGAGTATTTTGCAAACTCATCATAGCTTAACCATCTGACTTTAGACACCTAGATTATTTTATACTTTGGAATATTAGAAAGTAAAGCTGCTATATTTCTTAACCTACAAGTACAATTGCTAGGGTCAAGGGTAGGTATATCTGTAAACAGAACCAGCTGAATGGCTTTGTTCAACACAGTTGTACCACGTGGCAATCTCATCAATGATGTCAAACAGTGCCCAGTTGTTCCTCGCCTGCTCATCTGTGATAGTGTTATTCTTTTTTTTTTTTTAGCACTCTAGGGAGTATAAGCTAGAAGGAATTTATTGCAAAGTTTCTTTGCATTTTTCTTGTAACTAATTATGTTAAGCAATCTCTTGCATGTTTACAATTCATGAATATTTCTTCTGTGAAACTCATCAGTCTGGTGTCCATATTTAGACTTTGTGGTTTAGTAATTTCTGTATTGTCATTTTACTCATGATCCAAGTTATCCATCAAGCATGCACATAGAAAATGTTTGTCTAGTTTTATGATGCTTTTTTGTTTTCTTAGTATCTTTTACTTAAAATGCAAGTTATAGTGAACTACAAATCATTTTGTTCATGGCTTGTTATTTATTTCATAGATTTACTTTATAATTTAAGGTGTATGGCCCAACACAATAACAGCTATTATGGCATAAAGTAGAACTCGAGGTTTGTTTTTCACCTGTGGATATCCAGCTGCTCCTGCAAATTTTCTTAGGAATTCTTCCTCTGTCAAACTGAGTCACACTGAACTTTATCACATTAGTTAAAGCACAGGTAAGGAGATCAGAGGACATATTGCAGGAGTCAGTTCTCTCCTTCCACCATGGGGGTTCTTCAAATCAAACTCAGGTCATCAGGTTTGATCATAAATGAACTGAGTCATCTCGTCTATCATATTCTTTAAGTTCTTTATCTATAAAGTATTTAATGTTAACAAAGTATTTCAAAATTAGTTCCTGTGTGACTTTTCTCATTTTTCCTATTAATAGTCTACTTTAATATGTGGTGTGTCAAAATCTGCTGTCTACACTGGTATAGCATTAGGGGTTTCTAATTAGTGTATAATACTTGTGTGAAATAATAAGTTATTGAATGTCAATGAACCTGAACATTTAGTCATATTTATATTGAGAAACTTTCATAATATTATATAATGTGGTTAGATTATATCTGCTCCCAACAGCCATGCATTGTCGCTGCTCTTTCCCTCTAGTCTCCTTCTTAGTCCCTAGTAGATTCTCTGCTTTTTCTATATATCTAGATTTTAATAAACCTATTTTAATCATATTTTCTATTTTCATTATATTTCAGTTGAACCCAAATTTTCTCGAATCTATCAATATTGGCATAAAATTGTTCATAGCATACTTTTGTCCTTATAGTTTTATATGATTTGTAAAATCTTTTATTTCTGAAACAGAGTGCATGTGCCTCATTCTTTTCTATCATGTTTTGGGGAAATACAACATGGTTACTGTTTTTAAAATCAAATATAGATTTCTTGATTTTTTTCTTTCTATTCATTTTTGTCTTTTACTGAAAACCTTTAATTTTGTTTCTTTTCATCTCTTCATCTTAGCTCACTCTCCTGCCTTCTTAAGGTAAAAACGGACCAGCAGTCTAGACACAAGGAGGAGGAGTAAATGAGATCTTGAGGAGAATAGAAAATGGCTCTTGCAAGACACCTGGTTGGCATGTGATTCCATGATTCCCAGATATTTGTAAACTTAAAGTACAAATGAGAAACTATTCTCTTTTGTCATAAAGGAAAGATACTATTTCTTACAAGACCGAAAAGTACAAAAACAGCAGAAGATCTGACAGTTTTTAGGCTCACGAAAACAAATGTCTCACCTCCAACTTTGAAGCACCAGACATTCACATCAGAAAATTTGACCCAGGTGACTTTGAATCAGCTCATTCCATTGTGTTGATATATCTGGCATCTCTAACATGAAAATTCTAGACCTCATTCTTGGTTTGTCAGTCTTGGAAAGTACCATGAAATGTGAACTTTTCCCTCATACAGGTTTATAACACAGCTCTAACATCTTAATTTAAGGCATTCAGATACCTAACGACAAGAAAAATCTTTACTCGGGAAAATTTGTATCTGTTCATTAACATGTTGAGTCTTTATGCAACAACAAAATGTAGAATACGCCAAAAAGGATATCATTTTTCTCAATGTAAAAATCTACCTCTAAACAAGGCCAACACTAAATTATAATTGTTTTATAAATGCCTACAAAAGACATGAAGAAATATTAGAGGGACAATATAAACAGGGCCTTGCATGAAAATTCTACAAAACTTTAAAAACAAACACCTGTTGGACAGGAAAATAGTTCAGTCAATAAAGTGCTTAGAGGAATGACAACCAACATTGTTCTCTAGCCTACATATGCATGTATGCACATGTGAGCACATGCATGTGTGCACCGGTGCACATACACACACACACTTGCACACACACACTTGCACACACACACACATGCACACACGCATGCACACATGAGAGCCTTTCAGGAAGACTATAAAAAAACAATGAGATATCGAGTCTCTCCTCCCCACAACTCTTCCCCAATGGGATATAGCAATTTTCTTCCTCCATAAAAAAAAAAATATCAATTCAAGCCTCCTATATTAGGCAAGGTTTAAATGTCATTTTTATAATACTTCTAAAGCATATGTCAACATTTTACTTAAGTTTCTACTGTGTTGTGATATTGTGTTTATGGTAAAGTGATGGGGAACAAGACAACTCTCTGATCTCTCAAAGGTAGGGATGATCTCTTGGGATTCTTAGAACTTGGAAGGTAGGATAATTAAATTAGTCATATTATCTTGATGTGAAGAAGCTGTTGGCAGACAGCTAAGCAAAGTTACTACCTCAAATATATGGGGTCCAAGGGATATATGACATTAGCCTATTCCAGAGTCTTACTTTCTCAACTTTGTGTTCTCATTTAAAAAAATCAAGACCAATTTGTGATTCTTATACTTGTGAGTATGCAGCCATTCACTAGAATGTACTTGACCTACCAGAGCCTTAAAAAATGGGCTCTGTCTCCCAACAGCTGCCTCCACCTCTTACAACATCATCTCTTCTGCAGGGACCCCTGGTCTATGAGAGGAGAGGATGTGATGTAGATGTCCCAACTCAGGCTGAGCATATGGAGTCTCTGACTCTCTACTCCTTGACAAGTTGTGGGTGTCTGAGTTAATCAAAGAGGCAATGAGTGACTATAAGAAAACAATGTCCCCTTGCCCAGACCCCAGTGGACTGAACAGCCCCACAGCTGATCTGCTCCCCTGAGGAAACTGCGTCCGGGGGCATCCTAGCAAGGACACCATATCCTGAAGCATCCTAGAGGAGCAACTACACTCAGAGCAGCAAACACCTAGCTGGTCTACTGCCGTGGAGACAACATATCCCGAGATAACCTAGAGGAGCCACTGTACACAGAACAGCTGGAGCTCAGGATCATAGAGTCATCCGGACCCCGAGGAGTTCTGAGACAACCAAGATAACTGGAAAGGCAGACTCCAGTCAGAACCAGTGAGTGTGAGTAGCACTACAGTTAACCAAATGGAAAAAGGCAAGCGTAAGAATGTAAACAACAGAAACCAAAGTTACTTGACATCACCAGAACCCAGTTCTCCCACCATAGCAAGTCCAGAACACCACAGCACACCGGAAAAGCAGGACTCAGAATTAATATCACTTCTTATGATGATGATGGAGGAATTTAAAAAGGACATAAACAACACTCTCAAAAAATTTGAGGAGAACGCAGGTAAACAGGCAGAAGCCCTTAAAGAAATACAAGAAAACACAACCAAACAGGTGAAGGAATTACACAAAACCATCCAGGATCTAAAACTAAAAGTAGAAACAATAAAGAAATCCCAAAGGGAGACTACCCTAGAGATACAAAACCTAGGAAAAAGATCAGGAGTTATAGACGCAAGCATCACCAACAGAATACAAGAGATATAAGAGAGAATCTCATGCACAGAAAATACCATGGAAAACATAGACACAACTGTCAAAGAAAATGTGAAATGCAAAAAGCTCCTAACACAAAACATCCAGGAAATCCAGAACACAATGAGAAGACCAAACCTAAGGATAATAGGTATAGATGAGGGTGAAGACTCTCAACTTAAAGGGACAGTAAACATCTTCAACAAAATTATAGAGGAAAACTTCCCTAACCTAAAGAAAGAGATGTCCTTAAATATACAAGAAGCCTACAGAACCCCAAATAGACTAGACCAAAAAAGAAATACTTCCTGTCACATAATAATCAAAACATCAAATATACAAAACAAAGAGAAGATACTAAAAGCAGTAAGGGAAAGAGGCAAAGTAACATATAAAGGCAGACCTATAAGAATTACACCAGATTTCTCACCAGAAACTATAAAAGCCAGAAGATCCTGGACTGATATCATACAGGCCCTAAGAGAACACAAATGCCAGCCCAAACTACTATACCCAGCAAAACTCTCAATCAATATTGATGGGGAAACCAAAATATTCCATGACAAATCCAAATTTACACAATATCTTACCACAAATCCAGCACTTCAAAGGGTAATTGGAGGTAAACTCCAACACCAGGAGGGAAACTGCAACCTAGAAAAAACAAGAAAGTAATCCTCCAACAACCCAAAAGAAGGTAGCGATACAAACATAACTCCACTGCCAACAACAAAAATAACAGGAAACAACATTCATCTTTCCTTAATATCTCTTAATATCAATGGACTCAATTCTCCAACAAAAAGACATAGACTATCAGACTGGATACATAAACAGGACCCAACAATCTGCTGCATACAAGAAATGCACCTTTGTGAAAAAGACAGACACTACCTCAGAGTAAAAGGTTGGAAAACAATCTTCCAAGCAAATGGCCCCAAGAAACAAGCCAGAGTAGCCATTCTAATATCAAATAAAATCAATTTTCAACCAATAGTAATCAAAAAAGACAAAGAAAGTCACTTCATACTTATCAAAGGAAAAATGTACCAAGAGGAACTTGCAATTCTGAACATCTATGCCCCAATTGCAATGGCACCCACATACATAAAAGAAACTTTACTAAAGCTTAAAGCATACATTGCACCTCACACAATAATAGTGGGAGATTTCAACACCCCACTCTCAGCTATGGACAGATCATGGAAATAGAAACTAAACCGAGACACAATAAAACTAACAGAAGTTATGAACCAATTGGACTTAACTGACATCTATAGAATATTTCATCCTAAAACAAAAGAACATACCTTTTTCTCAGCACCTCATGGTACCTTCTCCAAAATAGATCATATAATTGGTCACAAAACAGGCCTCAACAGATACAAAAAGATTGAAATAATGCCTTATACCCTATCAGAACACCATGGACTAAGACTCGTCTTTGACATGGACAAAAACAATGGAAAGCCCACATACACGTGGAAACTTAACAAAGCTCTACTCAATGATAACTTGGTCAAGGAAGAAATAAAGAAAGAAATTAAAGACTTTTTAGATTTAAATGAAAATGAGGACACTTAATATCAAAATTTGTGGGACTCCATGAAAGCACTACTGAGAGGAAAAATCATAGCTCTAAGTGCCCACAAAAAGAAAATAGAAAGAGCGTACATTAACAACTTGACAGCACACCTGAAAGCATTAGAACAAAAAGAAGCTAATATACCCAAGAGGAGTAGACGGCAGGAAATAATCAAACTCAGGGCCAAAATCAACCAAGTTGAAACAAAAAGAACTATACAAAAGATCAACAAAACCAGGAGCTGGTTCTTTGAGAAAATCAACAAGATAGACAAACCCTTAGCCAGACTAACCAAAGGGTGCAGAGACAGCACTCAAATCAATAAAATTAGAACTGAAAAGGGAGACATAACAACAGAAACAGAGGAAATTAAAAAAAATCGTTAGATCCTACTACAAAGGCCTATACTCAACAAAATTCGAAAATCTGGATGAAATAAACAGCTTTCTAAATAGATACCAGGTACCAAAGTTAAATGAGGAGCAGATAAACCATATAAACAGTCGCATTATCCCTAAAGAAAGAGAAGCAGTCATTAAAAGTCTCCCCACCAAAAAATGTGTGGGGCCAGATGGTTTTACTGCAGAATTCTACCAGACCTTCCAGGAAGACCTAATACCAATTCTCTTCAAACTATTCCACAGAATAGAAACAGAAGGAACAATACCCAATTCATTCTACGAAGCTACAATTACACTCATACCAAAGCTTCACAAATATCCAACAAAGAAAGAGAACTACAGACCAATCTCACTTATGAATATTGATGTAAAAATACTCAATAAAATTCTCACAAACCGAATCCAAGAACACATCAAAGCAATCATCTATCATGATCAAGTAGGCTTTATCCCAGGAATGCAGGGTTGGTTCAATATTCAAAAATCCATCAGTGTAATCAACTACATAAATAAACTCAAAGAAAAAAACCACATGATCATCTCACTAGATGCTGAGAAAGCATTTGACAAAATTCAACATCCCTTCATGTTAAAAGTCCTGGAAAGAGCAGGAATTCAAGGTCCATAACTAAACATAGTAAAAGCAATATACAGCAAGCCAGTAGCCAACATCAAACTAAATGGAGAGAAACTTGAAGCAATCCCACTAAGATCAAAGACTAGACAAGGCTGTCCACTCTCACCCTACCTATTCAATATAGTACTGGAAGTCCTAGCTAGAGCGATTAGACAACAAAAGGAAGTCAAAGGGATACAAATAGGAAAGGAAGAAGTCAAAATTTCTCTATTTGCAGATGATATGATAGTATACTTAAGTGACCCTAAAATTTCCATCAGAGAACTCCTAAACCTGATAAACGATTTCAGTAAAGTGGCTAGATATAAAATCAACTCAAACAAATCAGTAGTCTTCCTATACTAAATGATGAACAGGCTGAGAAAGAAATTAGGGAAATGACACCCTTCACAATAGTCACAAACAATATAAAATATCTTGGAGTGAACCTAACCAAGCAAGTGAAAGATCTGTATGACAAGAACTTCAAGTCTCTGAAGAAAGAAATAGAAGAAGACCTCAGAAGATGGAAAGATCTCCCATGCTCCTGGATTGGCAGGATTAATTTAGTAAAAATGGCCATCTTGCCAAAAGCAATCTATAGATTCAATGCTATCCCCATCAAAATTCCAAATCAATTCTTCATAGAGATAGAAAGAGCAATTTCCAAATTTATTTGGAACAATAAAAAACCCAGGATAGTGATAACTATTCTCAACAACAAAAGAACTTCGGGGGGAAATCATCATCCCTGACCTCAAACTGTACTACAGGGCAATAGTAATAAAAACTGCATGGTATTGGTACAGATACAGGCAGGAAGATCAATGGAATAGAATTGAAGACCCAGAAATAAGCCCACATACCTATGGTCACTTGATCTTTGACAAAGGAGCTAAAACCATCCAGTGGAAAAAGGACAGCATTTTCAGCAAATGGTGCTGGTTCAATTGGAGGGCAGCATGTAGAAAAATGCAAATCAATCCACTCATATCCCCTTATACAAAGCTCAAATCCAAGTGGATAAAAGACCTTCACTTAAAACCAGATACACTGAAACTAATAGAAGAGAAGGTGGGGAAGACCCTCGAATACCTAGGCACAGGGGAAAAGTTTCTGAACAGAACACCAACAGATTATGCTCTAAGATCAAGAATTGACAAATGGGACCTCATAAAATTGCAAAGTTTCTGTAAGGCAAAGGACATTCTCAATAAGACAAAACGGCAACCAACAGAGTGGGAAAAGATCTTAACCAATCCCACATCTGATAGAGGGCTAATATCCACGATATACAAAGAACTCAAGAAATTATACTTCAGAAAACCATAGAACCCTATTTAAAAATGGGGAACAGAGCTAAACAAAGAATTCTCAACAGAGGAAATTCAAATGGCTGAGAAGCACCTTAAGAAATGCTCAACATCCTTACTCATCAGGGAAATGCAAATCAAAACAACCCTGAGATACCATCTCACACCAGTCAGAATGGCTAAGATCAAAAACTCAGGTGATAGTAGATGCTGGCGAGGATGCGGAGAAAGAGAAACACTCCTCCATTGTTGGTGGGATTGCAAACTGGTACAACCACTCTGGAAATCAGTCTGGCGGTTCCTCAGAAAACTGGACATAGCATTACCTGATGATCCAGCTATACCACTCCTGGGAATATACCCAGAAGATGCTACAACATATAATAAGGACATATGCTCCACTATGTTCATAGCAACCTTATTTATAATAGCCAGAAGCTGGAAAGAACCAAGATGTCCATCAACAGAGGAATGGATACAAAAAATGTGGTACATCTACACAGTGGAGTATTACTCAGTTATTAAAAATAATGAATTTGAGAAATTTATAGTTAAATGGATGGATCTAGAAATTATCATCCTGAGTGAGTTAACCCAATCACAAAAGAACACACATGGTATTTACTCACTGTTAAGCGGATGTTAGCGAAGACTCAACCCACAGACCATGTGAAGCTCATAAAGAAGAAAGATCAAAAGGGAATGCCTCAGTTCTACTTAGAACCAGTAACAAAAATACTCAAGGGAGCAATTATGGAAACAAAACATGGGACAGAAACTGAAGGAGGAGCCATCAGGAGACCATTCCACCTGGGCATCCACCCCATTGTACTGTCACCTAAGCTAGACATTGATGTGGATGGCTAGAAATGCATGCTGTCAAGAATATGATATAGCTGTCTCCTTAGAGATCTGCCAGAGACTGACACATTCAGAGGACGATGCTCACAGCTAACCACTGATAAGATCAAAGGTTTCCCAATGGAGAACTTAGAAGACTGAAGGAGCAGAAAGGGTTTGTGACCCCAAGAGGAAAGCAACAATACCAAACAACCAGAGCCCCCCAGGGTCTAAACCACCAGCCTGGGAGTACATAAGGAGGGACCTACGACTCTAGCAGTATACGTAGGGGAGGACGGCCTTGTTGGGCATAACTGGGAGACGATATACTTGGTCCCATGAAAAATGAACACAGAATGGGGGGTGGAATGTGAGAGTGAGGAGGGAGTAATGGGGGTGGGGGGAAGGTGCGAGCACAGCCTCATAGAAAGGATATAAGGAAAGAGGATGGGATAAGGGGTTCCTGGGTGGTGGGGGAAATGGGATAAGAGGATAAAACTTGAAATGTAAATATTATAACCAACTACATAAAAGAGGGAAAAAGTTGTTAGAACCAACATCTTTAAAAAAAAAAAAGGTCAGCCCTCTAGAAAAAAAAAAATTTTTTTTTCTGGATACTAAAACTTGTCCAGAGAATTATATATTGCAGAATACACAGCCTTGGTGTATCTACTCATCAAGCAAAACGAGCAGACCTATTCAAACCTCCGGTGTCTGGGAATTCCACTTGGGTGCAGTGAAGACACAGCATCAGAAGCTTATCAATTTACTCTTCCCCTCCACCCCTCTTCTAATAACTCAACGCCCGTAATCAGCTTGAAGAAGTTAAAGAAGAGTCAGCGCCCCTATTCCCTGGGCTTGGGGACTAAGGTGGTTAATATTAGGCTGTCTCTCTGGGAAAAAGTAGTGGTTTTGTTGGAACAAAGAGGATTAGCTAGGATTTATGGCATAGCCATAACCTATTGGTAGAAATCTGTATAATTTAGTATCAAGATGAAGTTATAATTTCTTAAATGGTACAAAATTCACTTGGATTTCAAATTTAAGGTTTTCATTGGTATAAGCTTCTTATTGATATGAAAGTGAAATGAATATTGATACTCTCCTAGGCATTGTGCCTGTATAACACATTTAGAAATACAAGGCTTAGACCCAATCCTTCTTTAACTTTTTTTTTAACTGATTTGGAATGATTAGCCTGTGAGTTAAGGGACTATAGCAAATTCATGACTTTGAGTTTATTTTTAAGGTGTTTTCTATATTTTATTTAGAAATAGCTGAGAGGAGTTAACAGACAACAGTCCAGGTAACCTTACATGGATAGTTGGATTTCAAAACGTCAGAAATCCATAGAATTGACATCACAAATATTTCTATATTAATGTTCATCTTGATTAGAGACCTGTCTGCTCCTGACAGCTTCCTGTCTTGGATTCTAAGAAGAAATTGAGCATCCTTGGAGTTACTCCAGTTGTGGTGAGATAGCCACTAGGCAAGAATTGCCTCTCTCCATCTACAGACAAATTACTGTCCAGAAAAGGACACACTTGCAGAATAGTCGACTGATTATATCTGCCTAGACAGAGTAACCAGCCCTTAATAATTCTGCAGCACTAAGGTCTGTCAGATGAATTTGGGCCAGAAGGCTGAAGATTTTATGCTTCAATGTTCGGTAGTATAGGGGCTGTCCAGGTGTTCAGCAGTCTCTATAAATTGGCTAAGTTTTAGAAGCTATGCTTAGTGCTTCCCATAACTTCAGTTAATTTAGTCATTCTGGATTTCTGACGGCATTGAAGACCTATAGACTCATAGCCAATCCTGGCTATTTACCTTGAGAGAAAAGATCTGAGTGGATGGTTTTCAGCTGACATTCATTCTAAAGCCAAGAAAAAGCCAGGTTCAAAATTAAGTGTTTTAGTCAAGAGAGACGACAGAGATTCTGGTTAGTCAAAAAGAGGAGGGACTGGGTACTAAGACTATCTTGTACCTCACTGGTAAAAATAGGAATAATTATACTCTAATTGTATTTTAAGAGAAAAGTTTTATTTTAACAGGAAGGGTAATATGTAGGAGGAGCTAAGGGGGAAGGAGCACCGTGAGGAAAAGATGGAGTAAGGAGAAGAGAAGATGAAGTTGATGAAAAGCTAGGTAATGAGAGAGAAAAAGAGAGAGAAAGAGAGAGGGGACATGGAGGCAGAAGTTCATATGTCTCCACCAGTCAAAGATAGTTTACATAGCTAGGTTGGGTATTGGGTTACACTTCTGATTGAGCATTACCATACTTATAAAGTCTTTGATTAACATTTTAAAAAAATTATATAAAAGCAAAATGGAAAAGGGGGCACAGCATAGGGGTTTTCTAGGGAGGGGAAATGGGGAAAGGGATTGGCATCTGAAATGTAAATAAAATATCCAATTTTAAAAAAAAGTATGGTTAAAAAAAAAAAAGAAAAGAACGTTTCCCAGACACAGCCGGGTAGTTGCATGTGGACTGACAGCAACTGAGGCGGTGTGCACAAGATCTCAGCAGGCTTAGGCCAGATAAAATCTCACCTTGGAGATGGGAGGTGGGCACAAGTCCTACCCTTAGCTGAGGAGCTACTGGCAATAGCTAACTATTTATGGGAGCCAGTTCATACAAAATTTGGGGGAAGGCAAATAAACACAGCTTAGCTCCTTAGGTTTATGCATGAAAATGCAAAGAGGAATCTAGGAAAGAGAGATTCATGTATACACAGAGACCAAAGACATGATAAGTTCCACATAAAGGATCAAAGGAACCTTGCAGTGTGTGTAGCCACAGGGGGGAGACAACCTCAAGGGGAAAAAAAAATCAGGTGAGACCAGAAGAAAACAATCAAAACAATGGTGATTGAAGAGTGAGAATGACTCAGGATATTCACTGCTAGTTCTGCTCTGAGTGCCACAGATTCAGGGTTCAGCATCACTGCCTATAGATTTGAGGAGAACCATGGAGATTCACAGATCCCACTACCCCATTTATCTTGATCCAAGACCGTCCTCTCCTGGCTGCCTGATAGAAATCCACTTTCTGCCAAGGGCATGGTCTGCTTATGCCCTGCCCACTCTTCCTCTCTCCACCCCAGACAACCTCACATCATCATACTTTCCTATGATCTTCTAAACCTTTTCCTACCAATCATTGCTTGTAGAAAGTTGCACATATTACAAGCCTTTTTCAAGAATGAACATTTGGTCTGTTTTTGGTTTTGGTTTTGTTTTTTAATTTTTACCACACTCAAGCTATTATGTCATTTTTCTTTGAAGATCAACAGAGGCCTCTGTGCAAGATCTGCTGCCACCTTGTGACTCCTTTTAGTATCAGTAGCTGCCTCCTTAGTTCTTTAGCTTTGAATCCCATTGAAGGTGAATGTGAGCTGGGCATCTCATCTGAATGTAGCTTTGCTGCCAATGATAATTCTGTGTACCTGCCCCAGTGCCTCTCCCACCACCCAAACACACTGATGCTCAGCTTACATTGCATAGTCTTTTCTCAGCTCCTCTTAGTCTTAAAAAACTGTCTCTTCATTTTTCCAAAGTTGGACTTTTCACTTCTTTCTGCCTTAAACACAAGAAACTTTGTATTCCTGTTTGCTCCCCCATCTCTTCCAATCTCTCACACTCTGAGAGGGAGCCTTTGATGTTGGCAGTACCTTCCAAACCAGAACAACCTCTTGGCAGAGAACTTGAATCCTCCTTTCTAGGGGGATTATGACCTGGAGGTTGCAGCAGCCCAACTTCCTGTTGAACAGGATATGTTAAGGGGGTGAGGGATGGGAAGGCAAGATGAGGAAGGGGCTAAGAAGGGATACCAACAGCACACCCTTATAGTAATTGGAGGGGGGAATGGGGTACAGGGTTAGGCATCAGTGGACGTGGGGGGCCTTGGTACCTGAAAGTTTGGATTCCCTGATGTTGGGAAATTTGAGAGCAGGAAGGCAAAAATGGGAGGATGGTGGGAGCACACCCTCATAGAAACTCCCAGAATTATATGGATTAGACATGACAGAGGCAGGCTGCCAGAAGACTAGATTCCAGAATTCAAACAAACAATTATCTTGATACTAAAATTTGTTTTGAGAATTGTATATTGCAGAATACATAGCCTTGGTGTGTCTACTCATCAGGCAAGCTGAGCAGACCTGCTCGAACCTCTGATGTCCTGGAATTCCAGCTGGATGCAGTGAAGACACAGTGTCAGAGGCTTATCAATTTACTCTTCCCCCAACCCCTCTTCTGATATCTCAACACCCATAATCAGCTTGAAGAAGTTAATGAAGAGTCAGTGCCCTTATTCCCTGGACTTGGGGACTGAGGTGGTTAATATTGAGCTGTCTTTCTAGGGAAAAGTAGTGGTTTGGTGGAACAGGGAGGATTAGCTAGGATTTATTGCATAACCGTAACTTACTGGTAGAAATATGTGTAATTGTTATTAAGATGAAGTTATAATTTCCTTTGTACAAAATTTACTTTGTACAAAAATTTACAAAAAAAAATATAAAGTACAAAATTTACTTTGATTTCAAATTTAAGGTTTTCATTGGTACGAGCTTCTTATTAATATAAAAGTGAGATGAATATTGTTACTGTGATAGGCATTGCGCCTGTATAACACATTTAGGAATACAAGGCTTAGACCCAGTCCTTCTTTAACTTTTTTAACTTATTTGAGATGGTTAAACTGTGAGTTAAGGGCCTATAGCAAATTCATGGCTTTGAGTTTATTGTTAGGGTGTTTTCTATATTTTATTTAGAAATAGCTGAGAGGAGTTAACAGACAACATTCCAGATTGCCTTACATGGATAGTTGGTGTTCAAAATGTCAGAAGTTCACAGAATTGACGTTAAAAACATTTCTGTATTAATGTTCATTTTGATTAGAGACCTGTCTGCTCCTGACAGCTTCCTGTCTTGGATTCTAAGAAGAAATTGAGCATCCTTGGAGTTACTCCAGTTGTGGTGAGACAGCCACTATGCCTCTTTTCATCTACAGACAAATCATTGTCCAGAAAAGGACACACTTGCGGAATAGTTGACTTATTATATCTGCCAAGACATAGTAATCAGCCCTTAATAATTCTACATCACTAGGTCTATCAGATGATCCTGGGCCAAAAGGCTGAAGATCAGATGCTCCAATGTTTTGTAGTCTAGGGACTATCCAGATGTTCAGTGGTCTCTATAAATTGGATAAGTTTTAGAAGCTATGCTTTGTGCTTCCCATAATGTCAGTAAACTCAGTCATTCTGGATTTCTGACGGGGTTGAAGACTTATAATCTCATAGCCAATCCCGGCTATTTACTTTGAGAGAAAATATTTGGGAGGAGAGTTTTCAGCTGACATTCATTCTAAAGCCAATATATATATATATATATATATATATATATATATATATATATATATCCAGGTTCAGAACTAAGTCCTTTAGTTAGGAGAGATGACAGAAGTTCTGGTTAGTCAACAAAATGATAGACTGGTATTAGTACTATCTTATACCTTACTGACACAAATTGGTATATTTATGATCTAATTGTATTTTAAGAGAAAAGTTTTATTTTAACAGGAAGGGTGATATGTAGGAGGAACTAAGGTGGGAGTAGTAAGGAGAGGAAGAGGAAGAGGAAGGAGAGGAGGAAGAGGAGAGGAGGAGCTAGGTAATGAGAAGTAGGGGGAAACATAGAGGCAGATGTTCACGTGTCTCCACCAGTCAAAGATAGTTGATGTATCTAGGTTGGGTATTGGGTTACACTTCTGAATGTATGGGCATCTTGTTATTGACCATTAACAAACTTATAAAGCCTTTGATTAACATAAAAAACTTGTATAAAAGCAAAAATGAGAAGGGTGGGATGAGATAGGGGTTTTCTAGGGAGGAAAAATGGAGAAAGGAGATGGCATCTGAAATGTAAATAAAATATCTAATAAACAATTTTTAAAAAGAAGAATTTTGCTTGTTTTATACAAAAAACAGGAACTGTCCAGTATGAGAAAAAAAATCCGTTTTTCTTATGTCAAGAGAGAAAAGGTAGGTCATGTACTACTGCCCTAAGTGTGTGACAGAAAATCTAAACATATGTTAAATATAAAAAGAAGAGATACCACTAAAGAAGGCATATGTTAAGAATGACACATGAATCTGTTTTAAGTGTGTCATAGACACACTTCATTCAATAGACACATAGATAAAGAAAAATGCAATTTATACTGTAACAGCTTCTTTACTTAAAAATAACAGTATTTCAATTTTATTTACTTTATTTTAGTGAAATTTTGTTTATGCGTTCTGTATTTACATCATTCTCCTTCTCCCTTTCCTTCCTTCAACTCCCCCTGTGGTCCTTCCACTCCTTCTCAAATTCATAGTCCCTAATTATTTCATTATAATCATTACATATGTGTATATAAGCTAATAAATACAGAGTGCTAAGATCATTTGCTTATATGTGTTTAGGGCTGACCTGTAGGAGGCTGGTCAGAGGATAAAATTATTTTACATGCCTATTTCTTAAGAATTACTATAGGACTTATTGTCTCTTTCTGGATGTAATTATTCCTTAATTGATAAGTAAATAAAATAAATTTTAATTGAACAACCAATTAGTTTAAAGAAGTTACTTTCAAAAATACAGACAATTGATGAACTACATTCTTAACAGGATAAGAATAAATGATTGTATTATCTATCTAAACAATTTGTCATAGCTTATATTCATCTCTACTTTCAAACAATAAAAAGTATGTTACTCAATTGAACTGGATTTCATCATACCACATATCAATTTGTCTACACTGCAAAATATAAAACAGAACAAGAATTACATGTGTTTTATATACACAAACCTTTCTTGGTCTCCTATTCTACCAACTGTGTAAAATCTGATTTCACCATAGCTTCTAACTGTGGAACTATTGGTTTTTCCACTGTCTACCTGCTCCAGATCTGGTATAGGACTCCACCCCACTAGGTCACGTTCTCCCTCCCCCGGAACACTTGGATGATCCGTCTACGTATCTGCTTGGTCTTCACACTGTAGACAATTGGATTTAGCACAGGGGGAAGGAGAAGGTAGATATTAGCCATGAACATGTGCACAACTGGTGATAGATGTTTCCCAAATCTGTGGATCATGGTGGCACCGATGAGAGGAATGTAAAAGAGAAGCACAGCGCAGATGTGAGAGAGGCAGGTGTTGAGAGCTTTGAGCCTCTCCGCTCTGGAGGCAATGCCCAGCACTGTCTTCAGGATGAGTATGTAAGAGAAGAGAATGATGAGAGCATCAAGTCCTAATGTGAGGATGACGAGACAATGAGGCCATACGGGCTGTTGACGCGGGTGCTGGCACAGGCTAACCTCATTGCATCTTGGTGAAGACAGTATGAATGAGATAAGACATTGGACCGACAGAAGGGCAGCCGCTTTATAAGAAATGGCACTGGGAAGACCACACAGAATGCCCGGGCAAAGACAACTAGTCCAATCTTTCCAATAAGGCCATGAGTGAGGATGGAAGCATAACGCAGTGGGTTCCGGATAGCCACAAATCTGTCAAAGGCCATGGACACTAAGACTCCAGATTCTACTACTCCAAATCCATGGATGAAGAACATCTGTGTCACACATGCATCAAAGAGAATCTCAGGGGCATTGAACCAAAAGATACTGAGCATAGAGGGCAAAGTGGACATGGAGAGAGAAACATCAGTTAGAGCCAAAATGCAGAGGAAGTAGTACATAGGCTCATGGAGGCTCTGCTCTACCTTGACAACTGCTAGGATGGTGCCATTTCCCAGGAGGGTTAGTGTGTAGAGAAATCCCAGGGGAAAGGCCATCCATGGGTTCTTCTCTGGCATCCCTGGGATGCCTGTCAGAATGAAACTATGGTGATTGGTTTGTGAAGCATTTGAGTTCATCTTGGTGATCTCAGCACTGGATGAAGCTGGTCTCTCTCACTTGGCTCACAGCCTCTAAATTGAAAAGATAATTTCATATGAGATAAGCAAATGATTTCATAAACATACAAATAAAACAGAGAAAAAATGGGTTTGCAAATATTAGCTAGGTAACTTTTGTTCCACTTTATGTTTCCGATTCCTGGATGAATGCAATGACTTCTCTTCTCTTGGTGTATATACTTTCCTATGCCCTTAAGCCACCGTGTTTATGATGAACTATGTGTCATGATAGACACATTAGTTAATGCACAAATGTCAAAAATATACAATTTTATAAACTTAGTTTTGAGGTAGCAAAGAACAGAGAACATGATTATAAAAATTTATACAAATTTTATTGTCATAATCTCTTGATACACCAGAAATCTGGGAGCCAATACTGGAAACTCTTCATTCAAGCAACATTTAGCTCATTTCAAAATTTATGTCTGAAACATATAAAAAGCTTGTGGTGAAGGAAGGTATTTGAAACAAAGTCTCACTATGTAGCTGGGATTGATCTTGAACTTGTAATACTCCTGCCTGAGTCCCATGCATGCTGGGCTCACAGGTATGTACCACCATGTTTCACTTCCTTTCCTTCTATTCCTATAAGTAATAAATAATGTGGCTCTCTATGTCAGATGTTCTATGCCGTTGTTTCCCACATCTACATCTCTTTCAGCAAAATTTTCACTCTTAAATACAATAAACTATTTTTCTAGAAATCTGACTTATCGATCACAAACAAATTCCCTTTAAGAGCTTCTAATTTGGACTGAAGAGATGGCTGAGTGATTAAGAGCACTGACTGCTCTTCCAGAGATCTTGAGTTCAATTCCCAGAAACCACATGGTGGCTTACAGCCATCTTCAATGTGATCTGATGTCCTTTTCTGGTATGTCTGAAGACAGCAACACTGTATTCATATACATAAAATATATAAGTAAATCTTTAAAAATTAAATTAAAAAAAATTTTAAAGGCTCTAATGTTCTTAAAGAGAGTCATGGATTCTGCTTTCTGAGCCCTCAGGTAATTGCCTGCCTCATGAGCTGTAAATCTCTGACAACTTACTCCAGTTTCTCTTTCATTGGGTCCCTTCAAGCTGCCAAATTTGCACTTGGATCTCACTAAGACATTTTCTGATACACAGTTTCTAGAAAATGACTTTTCCAATTTCCTTATCATGTCTCCCCACATCTGTTTCTCTTTGTCTAAGCCAATCTGCCCGTACCAAGTGACTCTTTCCCAAATGCTAACAGAAGTTTAAACCTCTTTGGTATGCTGTTTTTACATGCTGGAATCCTTTTTTCTTATAACTTAATGTAATTAATCAAATATTGCATAAGTATTTTCAGAAAACCATATACTTATACCTTTCAGGAATACTAGGTTAAGCACAATAAAGGAAAAAGTGTCATTATTCATCACTTCATAGAACGTATGTGAAAATACACAAGCGTTTTCCTGTTGTTCATGAAGGAAGAAAACAGTACATGGATGAAAATGATTAAATGTCAGGCTGTTTCATAGATTCTTGAAAACCTTCAAATGCTTCCCCTGTCCCCTTTCTATGAATTGATAATTGTTAACTAAGGGAAAATCTCTCTGAAGGTCAAAAAACAAAATAAATGGAACACTGTGAGGTTAGTAATGCTAGGGTTTGCTCACATTCATATTTGAAAGAGGTGGGAGGGACAGAAAGAGAGAGAAATATAATTCAAATACTTGTCTATGAACTTCTGTTCCATTTCTGTGGGAGATGAATAATTGCTACATGGGGTCTGTGATCACAAGTAAGACAGTTTTCAGATTCTGATCTCTTTGCATCCTTAAAAAGAAGAGTCCATGTCCCCTTGCAAAACCATGCTGCCTTGTAACCAGAATCCAGACTTCTCTCCAAGTAGTCACTTCTAAGCAACCACTTCCAGTTCTCTGCCTATGTTTTAAGCATGGAGCTTTGTGAGACTTCACACGTTACACAGCAGCCCTGCACTTCTCAGGGCCGGTTGGTTCCTTCTTCCAGGCAATGCTAATGGCCCCATAATGATCAGGTGGACATCCCCCAGGCTGTTTTATTGGGAAGTACTTGAAGAGCCTTTAAGTAACCTTTGTTGAAAACCTCAGGGTCAGCAGTATCACCACTGTATACAAACAATTGGTTCCTCTTCTCTCCTCATTTTCCCTGCTTTTCCCTTGCCTGTGTCTTGTCATCTCTGTCCACATTCTACTCCTTTTCTGCTTAGGACTTTCCCTAAGAACTCATAGCCCTCTTTATCCCATCTCTCAGTTTAAATCCCTGTCTGTCCCTCAATCTCAACTTTATTTCAGCTTCTCCGTGCTCTGTACTCATTCCTTCTGCATGTATCTTTTGTTCCCACTAAAAGCGTGTGTGCTTTATTTATTTCCCCCTTAGCACTCCATCATAGCATCCCTATAACTTTCCATGTAGCCTGACTCTATTATCCTCCTCTGTCTTAATCCTGTTTGCTCTTCGTATTCTCTGAGGATTTCATTTTTAAAATACACACAAAGTATCTCGTGTACAATCTGCCTATATAAAAGACATTGCAAAGTAAGGGTTTTCCTACCTTAGTCAATCTCTGTGCTCCAGTTATGAATTATTTAGGCACTGTCTTCCCTGAGACTAACTTGAAACATATTTATGAGGATGACTCAGACCTCTGTGGATGTCTATACCCAACAGAATTCTGTAAGGATTTTACAACTGCTCTGGAAAACATCCCTTGAGGAGTGGTGTCCAGCTGCTTGAGCTGTTCTATCCTCATGTCTTTAAGAGCTCTAACCCCTTTCTTCAAACAACACAGACCAAAGTTTTCTTCGTCTCAAAATTTCATTATATATTTGTGTTCTGTCTGTTTCTCTAACTCACTCTGACTCACTCTCTCTCTCTCTCTCTGTCTCTCTCTGTCTCTCTGTCTCTCTGTCTCTCTGTCCCTCTCTCTCTTACACACACACACACACACACACACACACACACACACACACCACTCACACACATTTGCCACATTTGCCTCTTATTACATCACTCAGTTGAAAGAGTTCCTCCCTCTTTGAGTCCAAGTCTTCTGCTTCTAAAGCTCTAAAGCCATCCTCTGTCTCAGGGATGATATAATGCCACAACTTTGCCCTGAAACTGGGCTGAGGTTCACTCAAATGTGAATGAAAGGAAAATTTGCCTAGATTCTGTCTTTCAGAAACACAAAGTTCTTTGGATTTGTGGAAGATTCTTAGATTTCCTGGTTAATAATTTCTATCTATGATGACTATGTTTTTTCATTTGTTTTAATGTGTTTTTGTATGATGAACCTTATTGTCAGTGAGATCATACTTTTTTAATTGTGTTAGTTTGACATAAAGTTTTTATTTATTTTTCTCTCATACAATACATCCCAACTGGTTTCCTCTCCACTCCTCCAAGTCCTCCCCCAACCTTCCCTCTCTCCTAGATCTACTTCTCCTCAGTTTCCCTTCAAAAAAAAAGAGCAGGCCTACAAGGGATATCATAAGACATGAACACAACATAATAAGATAACAATAAGAGTAGACACAAGCCGTCATATCAAGGCAACCCAGAATGAGGTAAAGGGTCCTAAGAGCAGGCAAAAGAGTCAGAGACACCTTCACTCCCACTATTAGGAGTCCTACAAAAAAAAGTTAGCAACCATAGCATATAAGCAGAGAACATAGCACAGAACCATACAGGCTCTGTGACTGCCCCTTCACTCTCCATGAGCCTCTATGAGCCCTGTTTAGTTGATTCTGTAGTCTGTGTTCTCCTAGTGTCCATGACCCCTCTGGCCCTATAACCCTTCCCCTCTACCACAGGTTTCCCAAGAACCAAGGGGAGGGGCCCACTGGAGATCACCAATTTGGGCTCTTGTCACCTACTGTTTCTGTGTGTCTCTGCATCTGTTCCCATCAGCTGCCAGAGGAAGCCTCCCTAATGACAACTGGGTTAGGTACCAACCTGAGTATAGTGGAATATCATTAGGAATCATTTTATTGATTTTTTTCTTTTCCTTTTTTCCTCCTCTCCATCCCATCCTAAGTCTCTGTGCTACCCAGCCTCCAGTCCCTAGTTATCAAGGCACTATCTGCACTCCCTCTCCTGGCATGGACTTGAAATTAGACCAGTCATTGGATGGCCAATCACACAAAGTCTGAGCTTCCGTTGACACAACACATCTTGCAAGCAGGATAGATTATAGGTCAAAGACTTTGTGGCTGGTTGGTGTTCCAGCCCCACCACTTACCTGGTTAATGAAAATGGTCAGTTCAGGATCCATATTCTCTATTACTGGGAATCCTCATTAGGGTCACCACATAAAAAACCTAGGATTTTCTACTGCACTAGGTTTCCACATCATCCCCCAAATATCCTTCAGTTACAGTTGTCTTTCCTGTACTCACTTCTGCCATTCCTCCCTGCCCACCTGATCTCTCCTGTCCCTATTTCGACCCTCTTCCAGTCCACTCACAGAATCTATTCTATTTCCTCTTCCCAGGGAGATCCATGTGTCCTCCCACTAGAACTGGAGCCCTCCTTGTTACTTAACTGTTCTTTCACCTTCTTTTTTTTATTTTTTTTATTGGGTATTATATTTACATTTCAGATTTTATCCCCTTACCCAACTTCCTCCCACCACCCAGAAGCCTCCTATCCCATCCCCCCTCCTCATGCTTCTATGAAGCTGTGCCCCCACCTACCCCTCCATCCCCACTACCACCCTCCCCAGCCTCAGCAAACTTTAACAATACATCTCAAGTGATTCGCATACACATCAGCATTTGAGAAGCACTGTTGTAACTCACTCCTTTTTTAAAACTCACTACTACAAGCATCAGGGATATGACATTAACCACAGGATATACACTAGATAATAAGGTGGCATATATGTCTTTATTATATAATTCCAATAACAGTAATATGTTTGCATACATTTCAAACCTAAAGTGGCTTATGGCATATGTTAGACAGATCAAGAAAGTGTAACAGGAAATCAAGAGATGATTTAGTCAACAAGTGCATGAACTTTAGGCAGCACAGGGAATCTGCAAATGTTTGCAGGGATTGCAATCTCAAAATTCCTGTTGGTAAAACCTAGTGAACAAATATACAGATTCACTAAGCCAAGGAGGGTTTTGGGAATGCCTCCAGGGCATAAAGGAAGAGACAGGCTTGTATATAAAGGTGTGTCCCATGTGTATTCATATAAGCACACAAATAAGTGTCAATCACAAGCTCAGTTCTATCCAGCAGCCCTTTTCCTGGAGCTTATTTTCACTAGCACCTCATAATATTTTCCAAGGAAGGAATTTTATTTTGTGCCATCAATACCACCTATTGAAAAAAGTCATCATAATTCATAATTAAACTATCTCAATACTATAGAAAGCAGGGCAGAGTGTGTATGAAAACATGATAATCAAACCTTTTATTTTGTATGACTGATATATCTATAGAAGGAGAGGAAAAGAAAAGAAAATGGAGAAGTTTTCAAAATACAGAATAATTCTCCTTGGAGTTGGATCATTTTAAACAGTCTCCTGAAGTCAGTACTCTGATAGAGACACATCATCTATTCAAGGTCACTGTCCTCTACCAAAGCTCTGATTTCCAGAGCCCCACATCATCCTTTCTTAAGATTCCCATTGGTTAAAAGCTAACAAACAAACATGAGCAAATTTTAAATATGTATAGTTTTATTTTACAACTTTCCAGTTTTTACTCCTCTAATAGGTTTCTCTCTGTTACTTTATATCTGAATCAAAATTGAGGAGAATGTACTTTTGTATCTGCTTATATTGCTTCTCATTGATTTTTATCTGTAATATTTTTGTTTTGTGTTGTGTTGTTTTTTTAATAGGGTCTTAGGATTAGCTCTAGCTAGCCTGGCATTCACTATGCAGACTAAAGTAGCCCCAAACTCCATAATTATCATATAAAACTTCATTCAGTTTTATAATACCTAGTTCATGATTTTTTAACAAATAGGGACTGCGATGCTATTAACAGTAACAATGGATGTGCCCATACTCTAGTCAGGAAATCTTTGAGGGTTTATTAGTCACTCAGTCCCCAAGTCCCCTCAGAAAATCAGTCATGCACTTCCCCCTTGGCAGAACATATGGAACCACGTAGACGCCTGACTTAGTTTCATTTCATGTTGCTATAATTATATAGCCTAACAAAGGATCATTATCTCACAATTGCAAGTTATTCAGTTAGCTGGAATATTCTACAGATAACTGTTAATTACATTTGATGTATCATATAGCTTAACTTTGAAGTTTCTTTGTTGGTTTCAGTGAGAATGAAATCTTGAAAGCATCCAGTATTATTGTATAAGCACCTATGTGACATATTGCGATGATTAGTATTTTATGAAATTAAAAGCCCTAACATTGAACATATATATTTACAATTATGGTTCTTAATTTTTCAGACTTTTATTAATATATAGTGGCCTTTTGAACTCATAATTTTGATTTGTTCTACTTTATGAGATATAAAAGCAACTACATCAGTTTGTTTTCAGCTTCTATTTACTTGAAAAGTTGATTTAATCTGTGGGTGCCTTGGCCAGTAAGGTGTGTTTCTTGAAGAAATAGATAATAGAAATGGGGGTTTTAATCACATCTCCTAGTCTATCCCTTTTCATTAGTGACTTAAGGTTGTTTGCATTTAAGGTTACTATTGAGAGATGTCTATGATTCCTGTAAGTTTAACTTTTATGATTTGTTAGATTATTGTTTGTTTGTTTGTTTGTTTGTTTGTTTGTTTATTACCTATCAGAATTGGGCATTTGCTGGTTTGCTATTGTGGACATGACAGGCTCTGTCTCTTGTTTACATAAAACCTTCAGTGGACATTTCCTTAATCCCATAGTTTGGAGATCTGTAGCTGAGAAGCTTTGATCACTCAGTGGAGTCATGTTGTCATGATTTTTCATATTTCTTGCATGTTTTGTTTTGTTGTTGGCACATCTGTTGGCTTCAACATCTCTTCTAAGTTTTATCTGAGGATCGTATGGGCAGGCTACTTTTAAGAGAGGAAATAAAAAAGAACAAGCAACAATAAAAAGAAAAATCTTCCCCAGATTTTTCATTTCAAAAATAAAATTAGATAAATGTAAGAAGGTAATAAAATTAAAGCAAAGGACATCTTTAGTAACAATAATAATAACAATAGTCATAATAATAACAATATGACAAAAATTAAAATATTACTAAGATTACAATGGAAAGGAAAGAGGGAGGCACCAAGGAAAAATAGGAAACAATGACAGGAAGATTGCCCAATAATGAAATAAAATGTATAAACAAAATTAATGTATGAAGGGTAAAAATTTTATAACAATAAAATAAAAATGCTACTAAAATTATAAAAAAGAAAATGGAAGTTCAAGGAGCAAAACAAAATACAGGAGCTAAAGACATTGTGGAAACACCTTCATCCTCAGTCCTAGAAAACTGCAGGGTGTGAGCTCCAAGGCGAAGGGAAGATCAATTGCACAATTACTCTTGTCTTGTTGGTGGTTTATTTTGGTGTTGAGTCTATATTGGACAGGAATCCAGTCTGTTGGGCTTGTTTTCACTTTAGTAATTTCACTTTTTTATGGACAATAAGTATGCACTTGCCACAATTCTATTTGAAGTCAATGGAATGGAAAGGCTCCCTCATCTTCCAGAGAAGGAAAACCATGGGACAGGGAGTCCTGGTGCCAACATGAACTTATGTGGACAAGGAGACAGCTGTTTGTTTGCACAGACTAAGATGCTGTCTGACCACATGAGCATGATTCCCTTTCATAGTCTTTAGCATTGTCTTTAAGACGGAGTATCAAAAGGACATTGCATGCAGGGTTAACTTCTTAAAGGCTTCTTATCATTTATACATGTGCCTATGCCCACACCCTCCACCACACACACACACACACACACACACACACACACAC